>JAWPHD010008159.1:0-118715 GCA_037043455.1 Cyrtodaria siliqua
TGGAGAACCGGGTACCAGTAGCACTGCCCTTTATATGCTGAACGTCAAGTATGGGAGCCTGGGGTACCAGTAGCACTGCCCTTATATGCTGAACGTCAAGTATGGGAGAACCGGGGTACCAGTAGCACTGCCCTTTATATGCTAACGTCAAGCACAGGAGCTACTATAGTTAGTGATATTTATCTATTTTTAACGAGTCCTTGGTGTTGTGACACGACCGTCACTGCTGCTGGAATACCATTTTTGGAAAATAATATCCATTAAATGTTATTCCCGATAGGGTTTAAGTGTTATTCAACCATTTGTGTTTTGTCCTTTGTGTATAGTCACGACTTTATTTACAAGATACAAAATCTGATTTTTGCTTCTAAATAACGTGATACACGTATCTTTGAATAGAAAAAAACAACAGGAAACAAGCATACAAGTGGGTCATATATTATGTAAGCATAAATGACTGGAACTTTCTATAAGTGACAAAAATTTATAGCACGACTTTTTAGGGACAATAGAATAAACATATGAACATTGATATAAATTGGTTTTGAAGATAATAAGAAGTGCTAGGGTAAGGATGTGAATTTCAAAAGTGTTTGCTATTTATTGTTATTTCTAGCGAAGTATCAAAATAAACCTCCCTTATATTAAAAAGAATTTATCTCATTATACAAAAGTATTGCCCTATTCGAACAAATTATGTTTGACATTTGACCTAGAATTGTCCATATCCTGCCATTGTTTAAAATCGGAAGGAATGATTGTCACAAACGATGGCTTAATCTCAGATACAAAACATTCCAAATTTTCGTAATCATTTAATATTACCTCCTTTTCATTGAAATTGTAGAACGATTTTCGATAACCTATAAAAGTATGTTTATATCATCATTTTTGCTTTATCCCCGACTTTGTTTATAACTGTCTTTCTAGGCATTTATTATTGGACATATCCATGTCACATTGTCATTGACCCCGTAAATACACGGCTTTTTGTATCTCGCTTCTATGATAATGGCATGTATTTATTGAAGTGCTAAATTTACTTAGTATTTTGACAGGCAAATCCGCTTTCCTAGCGACGTCCAGTTAACTAGCTACGTCAGTTAAACAGTAAAAATGCAAAGTCTTCCAATGAATCATTGCAATGAATAAAAGTTAAAATAATACAGTAATCAAAATGTTGTCCGCATGGTGTATAATAAATAAGGAGCTGGGAAACATATTTGACTCAGCACTAAGAAGGACACACATTCTTTGATGGGGAAGTTTTAACCTTTAAGATAGTTCTACCAAAGGCATCGCTATTGAGACTGCGGTAGTAGTGATCACTGTTTCTAGCTCATTTTGTTATTTATTACAGCATAGGCAGGTTGTGAGAATAGACGGGATCCACGACATGGGCTTACAAATCACATGTCAACATGTCCAGCTGGGCTATTTGTTTATACGTCTACTCTCATTAATGTCTGGATGCGATACCAATAACACCTAGCTAAACGTGCAAACTTACCTAAATTACCCATTGGGATGATTTGTCTAGATTTCGTATGTGTTAAACTAGTCCCTCCATTCCTGCCAGTGTTGTAACACACTGACACAGACAAGCGTTATAAACTCATAATTGTGTCAGATTTAACTATATACAAATCAAATGCTGTGAATCTGTTCAAGTAATGAACATTGCCATACAGCAGAGATTAAAGGTACAGGGGTGCGATCTGTAAGAATAATGGGCGTCATTCCAAATAGGTGTAAAACTACCATAATGTGCTTCAGTTTGCATATTAATGTACACATGCACTAAACTACGGCCCCATAATAAAATGGATTAATATTGTTCTAGAGATTAATGAATCGGCTTGAGTGTTCGGTTGCATAAATAATTAATATGATTATATGATGCTTTTAGGATATGCTATATTATAGTTTAGTTATCTTACTACAATTGTCCTTTACTAAGTACGTACAACTGTAAAAATATAATATGAACCCAACATTAATTAATATCGATGATTTAATCAAAAAAATGCACAGAGTTGATCTTATTTTCAGTATTATTTTTTAGAAATGATAATTCGATCGAGGTTTAATGTGGGCTTATTTAATGCAGTGATCACTCTAAATTACTGTTAGAATATATACTTCCATGAACCTTGTATCAGATGATTTTTTATGCTTGTTTGTTGCGTGCGTGGCGTGCTGTGCGTGCGTGTGTGTGTTCAGACTATTAACGAATTATCAAGCATGTTTTGTATTGGGTATACAGCTAAATTGTTATAACTTGGATTTCTTCATAAAAGTAAAGAACGAAATATTTTATAATAATCTCCTAGATAATATTCTATAAAACAATGCTATTGAAGAAAAAGAAACTGTAATTGGTTCAATTATATACAGA
Organism: Cyrtodaria siliqua; assembly: GCA_037043455.1. Lineage (NCBI taxonomy): Eukaryota > Metazoa > Mollusca > Bivalvia > Adapedonta > Hiatellidae > Cyrtodaria > Cyrtodaria siliqua. The sequence goes on from JAWPHD010008159.1 coordinate 2,399, forward strand.
ACTATCAAGACATTACATATTAGTACAGTAAATAAGCAAGCTTTACATACTTTCAATGACCAGGCCTTGAATTCACCAACCATTCATGCGAATATTCTTAGACTTAAGCCCAAGTATGCAAATTCAATCACACATATTTCTATAATGTTTAAAGGATAAACGTTCATAAGAAGTTGCTATGTATAAATTATGAATAAATTCCGATGAATAGCAATTTCATACGATTGTTAATATATGAGGTCATTGGAATTATTTTAGTACTTAGTTTCAAGTCTAAGAATAGTCTGGGTTGACAAGCAGAATTCACATTGGATGGAGCAATTTACCAGAATGTATACCCTGCTTTGCACCATTGTAACGTCTACGGTCAAACACATCGTGTTGGAATGTCTGTATACTTTGAGATCCTAATGCGTCAAAGGTAACTCAATGTAATACTATGAAAGTGTTATTGATACTATAGATTTTAGTTCCTTGTTCTTTTGATGTCCTAAATGAAATAAGACTATATAAATCAAAATAATGTGTTCTTATATATATTGACTTGTTTATATATCCGTTGACGGGCATCTGTTGATTTACATATATAGTTTATATTACTACCATATCATCCTTATTTTTTAATAGTTTTATCTTTATATTAACATTAATTTTTAATTACTTCTTAAATGTCCTCATCTTTCGTCGGTTTGTGCGCACAATATGACTTACTTATGTGTCGACGTGCCATAAAACACCATTCATTCATTCATTCATTCATTCATCATTCATTCATTCATATCATTCATTATTCATTCATTCATTCATTCAATTCATTCATTCATTCATTCATTCATTCATTCATTCATTCATTCATTCATTCATTCATTCATTCATTCTTCATACATCATTCATTCATTCATTCATTCATTCTTCATTCATTCATTCATTCATTCATTCATCATTCATTCATTCATTCATTCATTCATTCATTCCATTCATTCATTCATTCATTCATTTCATTTCATTCATTCCATTCATTCATTCATCATTCATTCATCAATCCATCCATCCATCCATCCATCCATCCATCCATCCATCCATCCATCCATCCATCCATTCATTTATTCATTCACATTGGATGGTTTACACATATTTCTTTTATACAGATTGCGAAACAAGTTCTTGCAAACAGACGTTAAAACCAGAACAAATAAGAACACTTTAAAGAATTAACCAGACGTTCCTAATACTTTTTAATTACACTTGTTGTAAGGTTAATTTGTAACCATTCGCTCAAAGTTAGGCGCTCTGCAGCATTTAGTGAACGATAGAAATGTTATAAACATTATTTATTTTTATATTTGATATATAGTTGTGATTACAAGTGATCTTGACAACATATACAACTGATGGATCTCCCCTGATTACCTGTTTGTACATCTATCTACTTTGTTATCGGTTTGTACATCTATCTACTTTGTTATCGTTTGTACATCTATCTTCTTTGTTATCGGTTTGTACATCTATCTAGCTTGTTATCGGTTATAAATCAAGAAGAAATGGCCAACAATAAACGTTCGTGTATGCAGCATGCATGTCATATTTAATCTAACCTGAAAACAATAAATGTCAAACACACTGTAAATGTATTTTAATCTCATTTCATTTTCGTGGTATTTAAACACGTTTTGCAAACTTTTATACAACATTAAGAGTTGTCTCTGAAGCGTTTTTCTATTCAACATATGATAAGGAGTCCTTCGTAGCTCAGTGGATAATGCCCTTGGCATTTGAGCCCGCATGGGTCATGTCTGAAAACTGCATCCTTCATTTATTCTCTCTCTGAAAATTGCTGTTCCAATATATACTGGGCACATTTTTTTATTTTATTTAGCCATAACCTGCATGTCATTTCCATAGACGAGATACAGAGCCGTGTATGTTCGGGTTGGGAATGATAAAATGACATAGATATGACCAATCATAATGCTACAAAGTTATTTGTAACACATGTGGTGATAGCAATAAAGGGCAAATATGATCGGAACATCTTTTTACAGGCTATCGTAAATCGTGCTCATATCATTGAAAGGGGGGTAATTTTAAAGTTATGATTTTGGAATGTTTTTGTTGAGAATAAGACTCGTTAATGAAACACTTTCAGCGTTGTTCAAACAATGACAGAATGGGAAATTCATGTCAAGCCATACATTAAATGTGTTCAATGCAATCGTTTGTATAATGAAATAAGTTGGTTTTAATAAAATTTATATGGGAGGGTAATTCTGATATTTCGCTTAGAAAAAAATCAAATAACACAATTGTTTGAAAATCATATCCTTACCTATCCTTTCTAATATCTTCAAACAAATATATCAATGTTCTTATGTTTAATCTTTGTCCCTAAAAAGTCGTGCTAAACGTTTTTTGTTCAGTATATTGTTGATGCGTTACCGGGACGTAAAACAACCCATATATTTCATTCATCTTTGTGGTAAAGCATGCAGGCAACACATCCTGCCATCAACGAATTGAATTGCATAATTTCAGAAAAGGAGATTCCTTTGGAAACAACGGACATAAACAAGAGAGGCCAAGTAGCAGACTCGTATTTTAAGTGTGTTTTATAAGCCATAACCCCTAACACCAGATTTGGTGGTATTTTACTTTAACGCCATATGTCTAGATCGATAATCGAAAACGACAAGTACGTGTAAGCACTACTGATTCGTAAACACGGGAATACTTTCTACGGCCATCACACAGAACAAAAGGACCGCTTGTGTGATGTAAGTATAGCACTACAGATTTGTACACGGGAAATACTTTCACGGTCGTCACACAGAACAAAAGGACCGCTTGGTGTGATGTAAGTATAGCACTACAGATTTGTACACGGGAATACTTTCACGGTCGTCACACAGCAAAAAAAGGACCGCCAGTGTGATGTAAGCATAGCACTACTGATTCGTAACACGGGAATACTTTCACGGCCGTTACACAGCACAAAAGGACCGCTTGTGTGATGTAAGTATAGCACTACTGATTCGTACACGGGGAATACTTTCACGGGCCGTCACACAGCACAAAAGGGACCGCTTGTGTGATGTAAGTATAGGCACTACTGATTCGTACACGGGAATACTTTCACGGCCGTCCACCAGCACAAAAGGACCGCCAGTGTGATGTAAGTATAGCACTACTGATTCGTACACGGAATACTTTTCACGGCCGTCACACAGCACAAAGGACCGCTTGTGTGATTGTAAGTATAGCACACTACTGATTCGTACACGGGAATACTTTCACGGCCGTCACAACAGCACAAAAGGACCGTCAGTTGTGATGTAAGTAATAGCACTACTGATTCGTAACACGGAGATACCTTCACGGCCGTCACACAGCACAAAAGGGACCGCCAGTGTGATGTAAGCATAGCACTACTGATTCGTAACACGGAGATACCTTCACGGCCGTCACACAGCACAAAGGACCGCCAGTGTGATGTAAGCTAAGGCACTACTGATTCGTAACACGGAGATACCTTTCACGGTCGTCACACAGCACAAAAGGAACGCCAGTGTGATGTAAGTATAGCACTACTGAGATTCGTAACACGAGATACCTTCACGCCGTAACACAGCACAAAAGGACCGCCAGTGTGATGTAAGCATAGCACTACTGATTCGTACACGGAGATACCTTCACTGGCCGTAACACAGCACAAAAGGACCGCCAGCTGTGATGTAAGTGTAAGCATAGCACTACTGATTCGTAACACGGAGATACCTTCACGGCCGTAACACAGCACAAAAGGACCGCCAGTGTGATGTAAGCATAGCACTACTGATTCGTAACACGGAGATACCTTCACGGCCGTAACACAGCACAAAAGGACCGCCAGTGTGATGTAAGCATAGCACTACTGATTCGTAACACGGAGATACCTTCACGGCCGTAACACAGCACAAAAGGAACGCCAGTGTGATGTAAGTATAGCACTACTGATTCGTAACACGGAGATACCTTCACGGCCGTAACACAGCACAAAAGGAACGCCAGTGTGATGTAAGTATAGCACTACTGATTCGTAACACGGAGATACCTTCACGGCCGTAACACAGCACAAAAGGAACGCCAGTGTGATGTAAGCATAGCACTACTGATTCGTAACACGGAGATACCTTCACGGCCGTAACACAGCACAAAAGGAACGCCAGTGTGATGTAAGTATAGCACTACTGATTCGTAACACGGAGATACCTTCACGGCCGTAACACAGCACAAAAGGAACGCCAGTGTGATGTAAGCATAGCACTACTGATTCGTAACACGGAGATACCTTCACGGCCGTAACACAGCACAAAAGGAACGCCAGTGTGATGTAAGTATAGCACTACTGATTCGTAACACGGGAATACTTTCACGGCCGTCACACAGCACAAAAGGAACGCTAGTGTGATGTTAAAGAAAAGGAGATCCACTGAAATCAACAAACACAAACAAGCAGACTCGGTTTTATTGAGTCTGTCTGTTCATGAGAGGTAATATAATATGCATAGAAGTTAAATCATGAACTGTATGTAAATTATATTCGTATTTAAATGGAAAATGACGATTTTTACAAATAACAAACACAAAGAAAACTGCGGCAAATGTACATTAAAGTCAAATATTACGGACTACATTGTATGCATGTTTAACCTGGTGAAACGCAAACTACACGAAGAACAGCACACACATCATAACTGACTGAGACATTTAGAATTTCATGAATGTATGTAAAGAACACGAAGTTCAACAGACCATTCGTCACTGACTGGCTTTTATACTATTCACTAAAACTGTCATGTGTGCACAAGACGCCCGGCACACGAATTATCGCAGACTGTGTGGCCTTTGTAATATTGAATAAGTATACCATGCATGTATACTGGAAAAAAAAACACAGAAAAAAACAACAACAAACGCAACTCGGGAATTTCCGTTATATACTGTATATAAGGCTGACTTCAATCCATGTTATATTCTAGAGAAATCTCAACATGTTTTTTTAAAAAAAAAAGCAACTAGTTAGAGAAAGGACAAAACTGGGATGATGTAGACTTTTAATCATAGTACACATTGTAACAAGAAATGCATAAATCTTTTAATTTGACATACTATATAGCGGAAATTCCCGATTTGCATTTGCCCTTTAGTATATAACATGGAGCATGTATAGAAGCAGAAGACCAGCAAAATAGAACGTGACGTCATTCAACAGATTGGCTTTTACTGACGAGATACATGACACCCTGTTTTTATTGCATTTTTATATTGGCGGACGCTCGATCGTTTGATTGATATGTGTTTTAAAACTTTCTACGTAGAAAAATGCGCATTTTTTGTTTTTTGATATACATTTGTCCTTTATAAAACGAAGAAGGAAAATCAATGGTGCAATGTCAAGAAGTCTAGCAGACGAATCATCAATGGGTGGAACACTTATAATCAGAATATCATGAAAGTATAACCCGGAGAAATGTTAAGAATAAAAAGTTCAACAGACGAGTCGTCATTGATTGCGGCTTGCATACCATTCACTCACGTATAACCCAGAGATACGTACAGAACTAGAAGTCCATCAGAGGAAATCACTGACTGCGGCTTTCATACCATTCACTCACGTATAACCCAGAGATACCTACAGAACTAGAAATCCATCAGACGAAATCACTGACTGCGGCTTTACATACGGAGCAAAAATACAAAGTACCCGCTTTTCTGATCCTTATTTTCTGGACAACCAAACAGGAAGTGATAAATATGGAATAATTAGGTAATAGTCCAAATAAAGAATTAGTTGAATAGTTTAGTAAAGTGTGGAGAAAGTCCCGTTGTTTGGCCTAAAAAAACATCAACTAAATGAAGAATACATATATTTGTCCGAGACAATACTTTCGGTTGGTTCATTCGCCAAAACATCAAAATAAATCAATAACATTTGTAAATAGCAGCTTTTGATTAACCATAATTATTAAATTACCTCCCTTTGAAGCTTTGATATCATCCATAACAGTGTATTACCTGGCAAATCTGGAAATGTTTAATGTAAGGTATATATTGTTTTCAGTTAAGTGTGCTTATGTACATTACACATAGTTTTATTAGATCTTTTTTTTAAGTTTTATACTCACTCAAAAACTGACCTTTGGAAATATTTCTGCTCAGTATATTATTCGGAGAACGTAAACACCTGACAGTCGAAAAGGCGAGTCATTGTTGATTGTGATTTTTTATAATATTAGACGAATCGTCACGACGGTGTCTACGTGCACCAGGAGATCAGTGCTCTACTTTACTGGAATACCGCTCAGTAGACGCATTGCATGATACCCCACCCATTTACTTTGCCTACTTGTTACAGTGAGCGCACTGCTCTACTTCATAGCGCTGCAACACTGAAATACCGCACGGTAGACTCACTGCATGATACCCCACCCATTTACTTTGCCTACTTGATACAGTGAGCGCAATGCTTTACTTTATACCGTTGCAACACTGAAATACCGCACAGTAGACGCACTGCATGATACCCCACCCATTTACTTTGCCTACTTGTTACAGTGAGCGCAATGCTCTACTTTATAGCGTTGCAACACTGAAATACCGCACAGTAAACACATTGCATGATACCCCACCCATTTACTTTGCATACTTGTTACAGTGAGCGCAATGCTCTACTTTATAGCGTTGCAACACTGAAATACCGCACAGTAGACGCATTGCATGATACCCCACTCATTTACTTTGCCTACTCGTTACAGTGAGCGCAATGCTCTACTTTATAGCGTTGCAACACTGAAATACCGCACAGTAGACGCATTGCATGATACCCCACCCATTTACTTTGCCTACTTGTTACAGTGAGCGCAATGCTCTACTTTATAGCGTTGCAACACTGACATACCGCACAGTAGACGCATTGCATGATACCCCACCCATTTACTTTGCCTACTCGTTACAGTGAGCGCAATGCTCTACTTTATAGCGTTGCAACACTGAAATACCGCACAGTAGACGCATTGCATGATACCCCACCCATTTACTTTGCCTACTTGTTACAGTGAGCGCAATGCTCTACTTTATAGCGTTGCAACACTGAAATACCGCACAGTAGACACATTGCATAATACCCCATCCATTTACTTTGCCTACTTGTTACAGTGAGCGCAATGCTCTACTTTATAGCACTGCAACACTGAAATACCGCACGGTAGACACATTGCATGATACCCCACCCATTTACTTTGCCTACTCGTTACAGTGAGCGCAATGCTCTACTTTATAGCGCTGCCACACTGAAATACCGCACGATAGACACATTGCATGATACCCAACCCATTTACTTTGCCTACTTGTTACAGTGAGCGCAATGCTCTACTTTATAGCGCTGCAACACTGAAATACCGCACGGTAGACACATTGCATGATACCCCACCCATTTACTTTGCCTACTCGTTACAGTGAGCGCAATGCTCTACTTTATAGCGCTGCCACACTGAAATACCGCACGATAGACACATTGCATGATACCCAACCCATTTACTTTGCCTACTTGTTACAGTGAGCGCAATGCTCTACCTTATAGCGCTGCAACACTGAAATACCGCACGGTAGACACATTGCATGATACCCCACCCATTTACTTTGCCTACTTGTTACAGTGAGCGCAATGCTCTACTTTATAGCGCTGCAACACTGAAATACCGCACGGTAGACACATTGCATGATACCCCATCCATTTACTTTGCCTACTTGTTACAGTGAGCGCAATGCTCTACTTTATAGCGCTGCAACACTGAAATACCGCACGGTAGACACATTGCATGATACCCCACCCATTTACTTTGCCTACTTGTTACAGTGAGCGCAATGCTCTACTTTATAGCGCTGCCACACTGAAATACCGCACGATAGATACATTGCATGATACCCCACCCATTTACTTTGCCTACTTGTTACAGTGAGCGCAATGCTCTACTTTATAGCGCTGCCACAATGAAATACCGCACGATAGATACATTGCATGATACCCCACCCATTTACTTTGCCTACTTATTACAGTGAGCGCAATGCTCTACTTTATAGCGCTGCAACACTGAAATACCGCACGATAGACAAATTGCATGATACCCCACCCATTTACTTTGCCTACTTATTACAGTGAGCAGGGGCGTAGCTTGGCCTTTTTGACGGCATAGGCCAGCAGTTAAAGTTATTATGCTAGCGGGGACCGGGGACATGCCGCCCCCACCCCCGATTTTATTTTTATGTTAGAATGCATTAGGTGCGTGCTGACGTATATTTAAGACTTTAAGAAGGGCAAAGATAACTAAACAAATATATATTAAAAGGATATTTTCTGGTTACTACGCCTCCTATACAGCCCCACCCCACACCCACTCCCACCCCCACCCCCAACTCCGATTTTTATTTCATTTTTGGAATTTTGAATTTTTCTATTTCTGAAAAATTAGGCGTAGGCCCGGGCCTACAGGGCCTACGCAGAGCTACGCCAATGGTGAGCGCAATGCTCTACTTTATAGCGCTGCAACACTGAAATACCGCACGGTAGACACATTGCATGATACCCCACCCATTTACTTTGCCTACTTGTTACAGTGAGCGCAATGCTCTACTTTATAGCGCTGCAACACTGAAATACCGCACGATAGACACATTGCATGATACCCCACCCATTTACTTTGCCTACTTGTTACAGTGAGCGCAATGCTCTACTTTATAGCGCTGCAACACTGAAATACCGCACGGTAGACACATTGCATGATACCCCACCCATTTACTTTGCCTACTTGTTACAGTGAGCGCAATGCTCTACTTTATAGCGCTGCAACACTGAAATACCGCACGGTAGACGCATTGCATGATACCCCACCCATTTACTTTGCCTACTTGTTACAGTGAGCGCAATGCTCTACTTTATAGCGCTGCAACACTGAAATACCGCACGATAGACACATTGCATGATACCCCACCCATTTACTTTGCCTACTTGTTACAGTGAGCGCAATACTCTACTTTATAGCGTTGCAACACTGAAATACCGCACAGTAGACGCATTGCATGATACCCCACCCATTTACTTTGCCTACTTGTTACAGTGAGCGCAATGCTCTACTTTATAGCGTTGCAACACTGAAATACCGCACAGTAGACGCATTGCATGATACCCCACCCATTTAATTTGCCTACTTGTTACAGTGAGCGCACTGCTCTACTTTATAGCGTTGCAACACTGAAATACCGCACAGTAGACGCATTGCATGATACCCCACCCATTTACTTTGCCTACTTGTTACAGTGAGCGCAATGCTCTACTTTATAGCGCTGCCACACTGAAATACCGCACGATAGACACATTGCATGATACCCCACCCATTTACTTTGCCTACTTGTTACAGTGAGCGCAATGCTCTACTTTATAGCGTTGCAACACTGAAATACCGCACAGTAGACGCATTGCATGATACCCCACCCATTTACTTTGCCTACTTGTTACAGTGAGCGCAATGCTCTACTTTATAGCGCTGCAACACTGAAATACCGCACGGTAGACGCATTGCATGATACCCCACCCATTTACTTTGCCTACTTGTTACAGTGAGCGCAATGCTCTACTTTATAGCGTTGCAACACTGAAATACCGCACAGTAGACGCATTGCATGATACCCCACCCATTTACTTTGCCTACTTGTTACAGTGAGCGCAATGCTCTACTTTATAGCGCTGCAACACTGAAATACCGCACGGTAGACGCATTGCATGATACCCCACCCATTTACTTTGCCTACTTGTTACAGTGAGCGCAATGCTCTACTTTATAGCGTTGCAACACTGAAATACCGCACAGTAGACGCATTGCATGATACCCCACCCATTTACTTTGCCTACTTGTTACAGTGAGCGCAGTGCTCTACTTTATAGCGCTGCAACACTGAAATACCGCACGGTAGACACATTGCATGATACCCCACCCACTGGCACCGAGCCGTCTCGTCGTTGCACTACCGTTTTAATACTGAACATCAAACATGCGAGCTATTAGTACCAGTTTGAAGTATTTGCTGTGACCTTGCCGGAGACCGACCTCACAGCCTCACGCATTCGAGGCAGACCCTCTACCATAAAGCAACCGCCGCCGCTGTACGACGAACGTCACATAAGAATAAAACAGTCAAAATGCGAAACGCAACTCCAGCGAGTGGTAAGATATTTTAATAAGGTCGTAACAATGCGTCATTAATCATTTAAAAGACATTTTCATGAAAACACGTCTGGCAGGTGTATGTCTATGGTTGTATTTTTTATGCCGCTTAAAATGCCCGAGGGGGAACGTGAGTATTCACTATTCACAGATCATACATGTGATGGGTATGTACCTGTCATGTAGTACATATATCAGATAATATGCACTTCTCAAGAGATTATGTGTACACTATTGTTCATGCACCATGTGCACCGACACTAGTACATAAACATGGTCTACTGATTTCTAAAGCGTATCAAGAGATTTTTTTTTTATATTATTATTATTATTATTTTACGATAATTATATGTTGTCTTTACTATTGTGAACTCACATACATGAATATAAGTATGATACATGTATATACGTATGCATTATTATCATCGGCGTAGCTACTATTAGGCCATATAGGCCCGGGCCAATACATCAATTTGAAAAATGAAAAAAAAATATGAAAAGTCCTAAAATGCATTAAAAACTGAAGCCCCTAAGGGTCAACATTTGTTTCTTATTTTATTTTACAGTGTAGGTAATTCAACTTTTGTTAATTCTCAGAATTGTCAAAAAATATATCTTCAAATACAGCAAGTGTTCTGTCAGATTTACGCCAAACGCACCATGATATAGCTAATTAAAAAGACAAAAAACGCCGGGGAGAGTGCAAGGTCCCCCCTAGTTTGACGGGCCTATAATTATATGCATTTTAGGTCAGCTACGCCCCTGATAATATACAGCTTAAATACGCTTGATTTTGTTTGGTTTAAACAGATGATCTACCTGTTTAATTTCACTTTATTAAAATATATGATGACAGTTTGTGCCGAGCATCACATCACTTTTATCCAACTTCATCGGCGTAGCTGCTATTAGGCCATCTAGGCATCAATTAGAAAAATTAAAATAAAAAAATAAATAACAAAAATGCTATAAAAACTGAATCCAGAGGGGGGTTGGGGAGTTAATGGTCAACATTTGTTTATTTATTTTACAGTGTAGGTAATTCAACTTTGTCAATGTTAATTCTCAAATTTGTCACAGTGCCACCTAGTCAGAATCAAGGGCAGGTCACTACAGTGTCCACAAATATTTCTTCGAAATACCACACACGTTCTCTCAATCTCCACGCAGAGTTATCGTTCCTTGCACTCACATATATCTCTGTTAACTACTAAATTACAAGATTTTGGTAAAACCTGTTAAATTGGAATATGTTTGCCCGAAACTCATTTATTTCTTGTGTAAATATAATTTTCAGAATATCTGCAAATTAGATGTTGCAAGATTTGAAATAATGCATGAAAACATTTTAGTTTTAATCGGGACTATTTTACTACAAAAATAATACATACTTAGGTCACCTCAATCGAAACGCATATGTAAACATTTCAAACCGAAGCTCGATAGCAGAAAATTACTAAAAAAATTAACTCATAGAAATAAAAATGAAATTATTTAATATAGGTCTATATTTTATCTTTTCAGATCACGCAAAAGGATTTATTATAAACATCGTCATAACTTTTTTGAATAATCACGTGACCTAACCGTTCGCCCTACTTCCCTTGACGTTGACAGAGTCAAATGAGGAACGAGTGTACTCTGGGTAGAGATTGACGTTCTCTGTCCGATATACACCAAAACGCACCATTGCATAGCTAAGAGCTCCTAGTTTGTTGGGCATATATATGCATTTTAGGTCAGCTACGCCCCTGCCAACAAGTTTATAGTCTCTATCACCCAGACACACTCAAGCTGACTGCGAGCGCTAGCGAGCGTCTGGACTCACTGTTCTTTAAAAATGTTGACCGATAGACGGCGCCAACCGTCAAAACCGACTGCGACGTGACGTCATTTTGATTGCAACATCAAAGTGCACGTTGAATTACGCGCAACATTAGTTCCAATGGGATGTGTGTACGTCCTTATTAAATATACAATAAACTTCGTTTTATTGTAGTTTCTCTAAAAACATAATATAATCTTACTAAATGATGTTTAAAATTTAATTTTTAGCATTAATCTTGTGTTTGAAGTAATTTTATTGCACAACATTGCGCGTAACGTCACGTATTTTTTGACGCCGTCGTGACGTAGGGGGTGATTCCCACGGATTTCCATAACAAACTGAAGTTGACCAATCAGAGGCCGGTGATTTTTTTTTGTCCACACCTCGTTTTGATGTCAAAATTTTTAAAGAAACTTTACTCCACACCATCGTTTGGACTTCTTTGAGAGAAGTCTCGCGAGATGTCTGGATGATCGAGACTAACAAGTTTCGTAAATTTAATATTAAATGGGCACGAATGTGAGATAATTTTTATCAGAGAACTCAAACAAAGCATCATATATATCATAACGTTGTCGTTTAACTGATGACGTATATTGACTCGGCATTCTCTTTACGACGCCGACCAACGGAATTTCCTCGTCGGTTTCCGCAATCCGTTATTTAAACGGTTACGGAAATCAACGAGACAATTCCGATGTACTCCGAGCTGCCCGGAAAAGACCGAGCGATGATTCGGTCTTCAACCTTCGTAATCTAAACATTACTATCATAAGTTACGTAAGACTTTTCTAAGTTTTATTATCGTCACAAATATAATATTCTCGACAAATATAATAGCAATCTTAAAACACTTCTGGAACAAGTGATTTACAAACTTTGGAATATTACCCTCGTGATAAGTTATTTCTTAAAAGTATTAGACAATTTAACAGAGGTTACGACCGATGTATTCTGCGACGCACTACATAATTAGTTGTAGACCCTTCTACAGTTTGCAATTATGCTTTCCTATTTGATTGTGCAACGACAGGACGGGCGGTGGACTCTATGTTAAAGTGTTCCTAAATCCTCTAAGGCGGGAACCATTTGATGAATGTCCTTCACTCCGTTTTGTCGTGCCCTTAACGGTTTTCACGTTGATGCTCTGACACCAGACAAGTCATCGAGTACATCTTAGCTTGAACTTATTTTTTGACATTATATAAAAAACCCATCTCTGTGTTGGTTCTTATAACATCATCTACGCTTTTTCAAATATAAAGGGTTAACTCGGTTGAGATTATTTTTATTTACACTGTCCTGTTGTTTAGGGATGATATGACAGGGTAAGAGTGAGTTTTGGTGCACCATTGAACCGGTTCCAAGGCGGTACCCCTGTTGTCAACCCTTATATGTTTGTGAGGTGCTTGTTTACTGAATGTGTTTGTGATGTACATTTTGAATCACCTTTGCTTTGTAATACGTGTTGGATTGACTGTATTCTGTGAATGCTGCTCTTCCTGTTAGATTCAAACCCTTTTCTTTATTTATTCCTGCATATTTATTCACTAGTGTAATATGATAAATATAGCATGACTTTATTACACTCCCACACCGCAAGTTATGTGATATAGAGAATATTATGTCAGTGCCTTTTACTATCCAGTTCATAAGGCGAGGCTTAGAAAACGAAGAATGGCGAGGCTCATCCGAGCCATTCTTCGTTTTCGTGCCGAGCCTAATAAACTTGATAGTAAAAGGCACTGACATAATATTCTATTTATCATGTAGAGTATCCACATTTTCTGTATGAATTACTATTATTATCTATTTCTCAGAATGTTAAGCTTATCGAGGACGCCGCCATGTTGTTGTTTTTTGTTTGTTTTATGACGTCAGGCAACGTGACGCTACGTGCATGACGTCAGATAACGTTACGTACAATAAACTCCGAGGGATTCCGCATTGATTTGCTTTATCGGTCAGTGCCTAATTAAAGCAAAATTTATTAGGTCACCCCTTTAGTGCATATCTGCATGATAAAATATATTTTACGCTGCGGATTAGAATCCCACTTAGTGAGAAAGAGTCGATTCTTTTCAAAAACACAGTGAACGTGAAACCCGGTAGCTGTTATTTAATTTCATAATAACGTGTTTTCTGAATCCTGGCCAAAATCTAAATTTTATACGGTCCCTCATTGTAGACGATCCGCATTTTATACAGTCCTTCATTGTCACAGAGCACTGCTAATCGTGAAGACTCGAGTTTGCCTAATCGTTTTATTCACTGAGACTACAGACAAAATGGCGTGCCCGAGGCAGCGAAACTGTCACACAGTGTCCAACGAAGAGCAAATAACGTTTTGTTTCTCGAGAAAATTAAAAACAATAGATTCCCGTAATGGTTCAAGTACATACACATTTTTAACTCCCTTACCTGGTCAAACTTGAATAGCCATTTGATAGTGAGAAAAACAGACAGTGTTCCTCTTCATCTTTATTAATTTGGTTTGCCAATTATTTAAGACAGGAATTTTATGCTCAAATTTAAGACTTTAAACATTGCAATACACATCCAGTATACTAAAATACACACCCAGTATACTAAAATACACACCCAGTTTACTAAAATCATTTTTTTAAGTACAACATGCAGTGTTTTAAATCTAAACAAACAGTTAAACTTTAAACAGCATTCACAAAATAATCTGACATACATAAACGAAAAAAATAAGAGAAAATACCTACCCATCTGATAAATCTAAGGTCGGGTTAGGGCAAACTAAGATAATTTTAAGTGTGGCCTTATGAATAAATGGGGGTTAACAAAAATAAGAATACAGAATGCACTTGTATAGATGTTTGTTTTGATTCAAACATTGCCGTGTTTCCCTTAAAAATGGCCTTACTCATGCGGCTTCATACACGTTAAAGGGACACACGGCAATGTTATGGTATATGAACGTGTAAGGGAAACACGGACATCTGTAGGCACAGACACGTCAAAGGGACACACTACAGTCTAAGATATTAATCAAGAAATGAAAAATGAAATAAATACTTAAAAGGGGATCCCTTGGATACAAAAAACACAAACAAGAAAGAAAAGTAGCAGAAAGTTGTTTTTCTTTATGCAAATGCTTTTCTCTGTTTGCCTACTTGACATTGTGTTGATAACATATCAATTTGCTCGTAAGCCATTCTAGAAACGTTATTATGCCTCGTCATAGGTCCATGAAGATTCGAATCGATCCTCCATGAACGTTACAGTTAATATGAGTGGGTGTAACTGTACACTCAAATCTAAATATTATTTATTTTATATTATCCAAACTATTACTACATTTCAATACCCGTTATATTTTGCATATGTTTTCATCCCATATCAACATATCGCACAAACAAAACCGCCATGTCCAGGTTGAGTCACCCTTGATATTTGACTATCGGATTCCACTATGTAACAGTCATGGTCAATACGCGATGTGCGTCTCTGAGTCACTGAGAGGTAAGGTACAATCACGGGAGATAATTCATTGACTGGAAAGTTTGTTTTGTTTGTGTGTATGGTATGGTATGGTGTTTTACGTCATTTTCAATACATGTAAAGTTATATATGACGGTCGATTTTTTGTGGTGGAGGCAGACCACCCACTTTTCCTGGGTAGAACCAGTACTGTACACCTCCCGCCATCCTCAAGAATCGACACTTCCTCACTTACAAGTCGAGCTCCCAGTGGGATTGGAACCCGCAGGTGAGAGGCGAAGGTTTACAACGCAACACAGATTAGTAACGGATTAGTTCGTTATAGTACCTGTACATTAAAAATGTTATAACGTGTAATAAATGAAATAATATCCAATATACATAAGGCTGATATACATATATAGATCATTTAACTTTTTTTTATAACCTCTTTGCACTCTCTTCAAGTTTTCAATGCGTTTGCATTATAGATTAATAGCATTGAGTGGGATATTTGCATTAACTATCAAATGTTTTTATGCATTTAATGATTGCACACTAGTCTAACACATTGTATGAAGCTTTTTTTAGCTGCTTTTAAAATTTTAATTGGCTAAAAAAAAGAAGTACTGATTGATTTTTTATTTTCTTCCCAATTGGAGAGCATTAACAATAATACATATATACATGACATTGAATATTTATAATATGTAAAAAGAAACACGAACAAATAAACAGAGTAAAACTGAAAATTATTAGTACTGTAGGAATTAAGTATGATACAAACAACATCTATTACATTTTCATCTGTGAAAGATTGGGATATCCCAGTGAAAGAATATTCATATAAATCGCTAAATATTAATATCTGACTCCCAACACAAAAATAAATAACTGTGACGTTGAGTTAGGACTTTAAAAAAGTGTTGCTGACGTCGACGTAATCCGGTGATAACATTCAATAAAGCGAATAATTCCGGTTAAAATCATACATAAACTGATTTAAAATGTAATAAATAGATTATTTAACTGCTGTGTTCGATTATAGTGAACTCTTTCAGGTGTGTTTTTTTTCACTCACTCTCATACGCTCGTTCGTGAAAAGAACAACACGTCTACCATATCGTAAAAGATTTCCTTATAATCAATCCCAGCAGTTAAATAATCTCTATATATTTATAACATAGAATGAATGAATGTATGCAAACTCACGCAGCAATCTTTCAATACAAATTACCGTGATTTTACACGTACTTATACTGATGATTATTATTCAGATTATTATTCAGATTATTATAAGATACTTTCAGTATTCCATTTTTACCATAGAAGTATTTAGTTAGTATCAACGTTTATTCACAAAGTTATATTAAAATGCTATTTTTAGAAATATACTAGAAATCGAATCCGCACCCAGCCTTTACGAACGAAAATTAAAGATTAAGTACAGAATCAAAATAAATAACTTCTGCTAACTTTAACTAAATTGTCACCCCTGAAAATAAATGTTCTTTTACATTTCAATATATCTTAATACAACATCGTAACAACACTCACCCTTATCGAAACGAAATATAAAAGAAAGTCAATGACATTTTAAATTAAAAAACTGGCTGTTATAGAAATATTACTATTATTTCAAAAATTATCTTTAAAAGGAGGTTAATTTATAAAAGGAGGTTAATTTATAAATGGATTTAAACAATTATACCTGATAAAACGAACATTTAATCCAGTTTTACACTGCGCACTAGAAGTACCCATTAAAGGGCAGGTAAAAAATCCCATTCTGCTCCTGGAATCCGGAAGTCTGTACGCAGACTGACCGGTCGTGTGTAAGAAGCAGACGACAGAAAAGACAGACGACAATGTGAGACTGTTGACAAACGACAATTGGCCCTCCAAAATGGAACTAAAAACTAGTGTTTGCGTCCGTAAAATTGGAGGGGCGTCAAGGGTCTTCTTATAAACTTCGTTCCATGTTTTGTTTTGTCTTGATTTATTATTATCCTGATGTTGTGTGTGACATGCTGTTTGTATTTGCTTATCTAATGAAGTGCTTGCAGAAAAACAAACGCTAAAATAAATAGTTAATTCATTCAGTTTACAATTAAATATCTAACATAGTTTATTAAAATACTCAAATGCTGATTGGTCATTGAATAGGTATTACATTTCCGACGAATATCTATCGTGACGCCACGACGCCAAGTGAACTTCACTTAAGGTCTAATAACCGTTAAGACATCATTAAAGCAAAAATAAAATATTGTTTATCTATTTAGCGACTGTACGTTTCCAGCTAGATATTTTAGTGGCATAAAATCGCTTCTTGGAGTGTAATAAAGTCATGACTTATATATTGTAGTACACTAGTGTAATAACTATTCAAATGAGGATCGAATCACTGTGTAACCATTATCACCAATTATTTTCATGTTGGATCATACGATACGTTTAGACAGATCTTACTAATTTTCATATTTGAGATCTTACTTTATACAATGTATGTAGATACCGTCAAATTGTGTTTAAGGTGTCGCATTATTTGTAGTGTAAACGCCACAATGCCACACAGCAACACTAAATGACGTGATAGTTTCTCTTTCAAATTTGCGCCGTGAACAAGGTAAAGTGACAATATTAAAGTGACGTTGTAGGGATGTTGTGTGATAAATAGCATCTTACATTCGTGACTATACGTTTTGGACTTTAATAAACTCGTTGGATAATAAAGACCGGATACACGACAGAGCCTCGTATCCTTGACAGAGCCTCCTATACTTGACAGAATCTCGTATACTCGGCGGAGTCTCGTATGCTCGACATTGCCTCGTATGCTCGATAGAGCCTCGTATACTCGACAGAACCTCGTATGTTCGACGTATGCTCGATAGAGCCTCGTATACTCGACAGTCTCGTATACTCGACAGTCTCGTATATTCGACAAAGCCTAGTATTCTCGACAGAGCCTCGAGTATGCTATCCAGCTAACAAGTTGAAGATGCGTAGTTACTCTGTTTCATGTTGATTTGTTTTAACGTCATTTTTCAAAACATTTAGGCTATGTATAACGGTCGAGTTTCAGTGGTAGAGGCAGACCTATTACTGGGTAGAACTAGTATTGTATACCTCCCACTCACCATAAGAATCGACACTTTCTCACGTGACAAGTCGAGATTCTCGTGGGATTCGAATCCGAAGCGGCGAGAAGGTTTCAAATCCAGTGTCTTTTTCATATCGGCTACAGGGGCATGTTGAAAGATAGCCGTACCATTTAAGTTGGAAGAACTTATATGTTTTGTGTTCAGTCAATCAACAAATGGTGTTTTAGATTCGTAAAGTTCCATGTCCGAATAAATCAAACATTTTCAGAGCGTTTATATAGTACATTTGCCGAATGATAACGAATAATGTCGAGCCCAATGAGGGATTAAAAACGATACACAAATGTTTTAAGAACAGAACAAATCGTTTATTATATACAATCTCAGGTCCCAGGTTATGATACGTCAGGCTATATTTTTTGAACACATATGCTATACTGAGCAAAATAAATTTAGCACATAAAATGCACGTTAGTTCCATAGACGATATACAGAGCCGTGTGTGTTCGGGGTCAAGGATAACATGACATAAATATGACCAAAATAATGCTACAAAGTCATTTATAAACAAAAAAGGTGATAAAAAGAAAGCAAATATTATGGAAACATACTTTTATAAGCTATCGAAAATCGTTCTCATTTCAATGAAAAGGGAGGTAATTTTAAAATTACGAAATTTGGCATGTATTAGTTTGAGAATAGTAATCGTCCGTGAAGACATTTCAGCGTTTTTTAAACAATGACAGAATGGGCAATTCTTGTCAATGCTAAACAGTAAATTTGTTCAAAGCAATACGTTTGTATAATGAAATAACCTGTTTTGAATATATGGGAGGTAACTCTGATACTTCGCTTAGAAAACAATAAAATAACACGATTTTTGGAAAATCACATCCTTGCCTAGCATTTCTAATATCTTCAAAAAATTATATAAATGTTCATATGCTTAATATATATCCCTAAAATGTCGTGCTAAACTTTTTTTGTTCAATTAATTAGTTCATTTGTTTTGTACTTTAGAAAACAAACAAACTAACAGTAATTAAAGCGTGTTTCTTCCATACAAATAACATCTACCATAACGCCACTACTTAGATATCTCCACCCTATTGTTGATGTCGGAGTATATAGACAATAGGTTATGTTAAAACAGTTGCATGTGCTTTATAATACAGTTGCACGTGCTATTGTTTGTCGAAGGTATCTTATTTGTTTGATTGGCTGAAATGGATTGACAAATGGCGTCATGGTTATTGAAAAACAGGACAATGATTTTTTTTATCGTAACACCGGTTAACTATGGTTTGCCCGGTGAGAGCGTAATGTGACTGGGTGGGGTATCATGTTATATGTCGATGGCGTGGTATTCGAAAGTGTTATCGCTATATATACTGTATTAAACATTTTGTCTGCTCCGTGATATGACTGAACTATCGTTAACGCGACGCATAGGCTCATTCATGTATTATATTGCTAAATAAATAAAACATATGAAAATCAAATAAACAAACATGACAATTAAATAAAACATGAGGAAAGGACTATACAACGATAGTAGAGGTAGCTGTAGTCTTGATCATCTTCGACGCTTGATTGTAAATACAAACGTCTGGACCGTTTGGGCAGAAACAAATTTGAAACCGGAAGCACATGACCGTAAGTATTTTTTTTTTATCAAAGTATTTCTAACCCTCCGCATTTAGTTCGTCGATATAATGATGAAGTTTCCCACCTTGTTTATTTATATATATTTTTTCCTGACTTTCTGTATATCTTGGCTAGAAGGTTCGTCTGTATCAGCAAATCAGAATCGATACCAGAATTCTAAAATGACTGCCGCGTCAAACCTTTTTTAGAAGAACTGTTCTAGACGTTTGTCTTGAAAACAAGCAAGCGTCACAGATGATCTAGACTAAGGTAACTGCAGTATTCCGAATTGCGTGATGCCGCTATAATTTCGTTATACCTTTTATAACCACAACGTCACTGAGATATCTAAAGTCAGTGATAACAACAACACGGTCAGAATATACTTTTTATTATATTATTAATTCGACTAAAAGTAGAATAACCAGTCGATTAAATGTATGCACTTTTAATAAATATTTGTTTGTTTCAATAGTGCAAGTAAGTATGTTTGAGTATTTACTTGTTTTTACATTAAATTTAACTCCTGTATATATGAAATGCATATACCGACATACTGACGGGCCTCTTCTGTTTTTTTTCACGTCGCCTCCGGGTTATACGACAAATTCTGACAACATTATGTCAGTCAAAACATATCGTGTTGCTTACGTCAAAATTCGGAAATCTTCGGGAAAATGTGTCGTATGTTAGCCAATACACATCGTGAGCTCACGTCAAAACTCGCCAATCTCCGGTAAATATCGTCATCTGCAAGTTGAATAGTTTCTTTATGTAATTTAGTTATTAAGCATATTTAACGAATGTATCCAAATAGGATTCATGGCAGTGTAATTAAATATACTTTTAATGAATACTCTGTGTGTAGAATAAATATAATTATGAAGATGTGTTATAATAATGCGCGTGATACAATACTGTCAGAATAAAAGGTCGAGCACCGTGATTGACGGTTGCAAATAAAAACGTCCATATTGATTAATAATATGAGGGTTTAAAAGGACAATCTTGAAATATGTATCAAGCAATAAAATTAGCACCTCGATTTAGTACATCTTGATGACGTCATGATTTAGTACATCTTGATGACGTCATGATTTAGTACATCTTGACCCAAACTCTGCTTGCATATAATTAAATACACGGTAGGTGAAAAGAACGTTTGGAGTTTACAAACAGCTTAAATTGATATTACATCATACATTATGTATTAGTTAGCACATGTAACTATGGTTAATAAATCGTACAGCATTCGTCGTCAAAGCATTCACCATCACCATTTTGAATTATGGTTGAGTGTATTGATAAACGAAGTGAATATTGTCCAAGGTCAATGTCCTTGACGATGAACTGCCTAATTATGTACATATGCATTCCTACTGAACCCCCTTTGCATATAGAACAGAAAAGAACATACTTTTTATTGACTTGTACCTTAAGTACATCATCATAACATATATACAACAATTACAAAATACATAATTAAATCACGTGTAACATACAAAGTATATGATTTATATCAGCTCTAAAGAGGATGATCTATAAAGTGTTCACACATGCGTTATAGATATTCTATGTGACATCGCTCATTTGAGATATAAAGCCAATTTTACAAGAATCATTTTGTTTTCAGTTTGCAATAATTCGATGAATTTAAACATACTTGGTCTATTACAATAATATTGGGCTATGTATTTCCTCCTTATAACGGAGTAACATGGGCATTTTAGAATGAAATGAAACTCATCTTCAATATCTTGAGTATTACAATATTGACAAATATAGAGGATATTTGTTGGATTGGAGTGAATATAGGATTTATTTTCATCGAGAAGTGAGAAAACTTATATGTTCACGAGTGCTTTAGCAAATATTTGAGTTTCCTCACTTCGAGATCAAAATAAATCCTATATTCACGACAAAACAACAAAAAATCTTTTAATTATATACTAACAACCTTAGAAATTGTCTTAGATCTAATAAAAAGAAGATAAAAGTGACGCGCAACAGCAATGACGTCAATAACGCCAACAAGTCAACAGTTGCGTGACGTCATTGTTTATATTTTACAGTGAACATATAAACAATGAAAATATATAGAGATTATTTAACTGCTGGGATCGATTATAGGGAAATCCTTCACGAGACTGTAGACGTGTGGTTCTTTTCACGAACGAGCGTATACGAGTGAGTGAAAAAACAAAACACGTCTACCATCGAATGAAGGATTTCCCTATAATCTAACACAGCAGTTAAATAATCTGCTTATTACATTTTTAAATCAGTTTGCGCATGATTTTAACCGAAATCATTCGCTTTATTGAACGTTATCGGCGGATGACGTCGACGTCAGCACCACTTTATTGACGTCATAACTCAGCGTCACAGTTAGTTATTTTGTGTTCGGAGTTAGTTAATAATATTTAGTGATTATGAATATTCTTTCACTGAGAAATTCCAATCTTTCCCGATAAAAATGTAATAAAAGGTTTTATTTTAACCATAAAATCCACTATTTCACTGGAAAGTATATAGTAACTAATATTTTGTTAATAATAAGAATATATATATAAAGGAAGAATTTTTAATTTGTCTTCTTTAAGTATACCTTAGTTTAGGAGTAGTACATGTGCAAACGTATCAATAATAAGAAATATGCAGCACCATTTTGCTTTGAAATATTCAGTTTATTATTAAAAATACGCAAGTTAAGTCGGAAAACTAATGGGACGCCGAGAGTCAAAATTGACGTGTGTCCGTTTAAAGTGTATTTATTTTCGCCGGGTTGACCGCCGGGTTGACCAGGCGATTATTTGAACATATTACGGATTATCATGGGGATGGGTTCTAATTTTTTCTTCAAAGGAACTAACCCTCCAAATCAGGGCAAAATTACACTACGAAAACGTCAAAATCCTATCAAAGTGTTCAGGTCATATAATAGTGTATATGTGCCAATTTAAAGCATACGATTTTCCACGGGTTCTTAAAATTCACGCGATTGAATATGCGTAAAATTAATTATTCGTTGGTAAATCTTAATTCGACACTCCAGTTTTGGGGTTTTGCCTGACTGACTGAAGCCGTTTATATTGTGTCTATAGAGTCTATAGAGTTTGGATTCTGAAAATGTGTACGTTATATATATACCTCGTCGTCAGTAGGCTTAGAAACGGTGTACATATGTTGTAAAGTTTGACTGTTGTTGTTGGGATAGCTGCTTCAAGTAAGGAGTCTGTAACAGATTTTTTTTCAACATTTTATGGCACTTTTTTATTTTTAGACAAGAACAGTTATATCGTTCATTTACCGTGATACAGAGATACAGTATCTTAGAACTAGATTAAGCTTTATATCTGCCTTTCAAACCATCTATTAGATTCTTCTACAAAATAAAAGAATACAAGATATTGTGGATTTAACTGATTTTCGCCGCGTGATATTCCCCTTTGTCTGACCTCAAATTGTTCTCTTCCCCTTTTGCTGACATTCGACTCTAATATGGTTTCGAACAAAAAGTGATACGGCTTATACGGTTTTACTATCGCGTAGGTAGTGTTTTATCGGCGTACCATTTATCAACTAAGACAGGTTTTATTTTCATTTCGTCATACATATAATACGATACACATATTGTCTAAAAATATATGTATCGTCCAATTAGTTTTACATAACCTTGCATATTTACAAATCATTAACAGAACACATATTTTATTTAATAAGGCCAGTTGGACAAAATACAGCTATACGACACATGCATAACATATTTTATAAGTGTAGTCGATATTCACCGCTGCAGGTTCGAATCCCACTGGGAGCTCGACTTTTAAGGCAGGAAGTGTCGATTTCTTACGGATGGCGGGAGATGTACAGTACTGGTTCTACCCAGGAAAAGTGGGTGGTCTACCTCCACCACAAAAAAATAAAATAAAATCCACCGTCAGGCCAAACAAAATGAATACTTCGTTTCCGCTAACGTCTTAAAAAAATAGGGTAGGTATGTAGGCACAACTTTTTTTTTCTTTTTTTATACGCGATATAAAATAGTAGGACTTTATAGGTTACTTTTTCTACGTAATATCATTGTATTTCAATATATGTTGTATTAAAACATACTTATTGAATAAATGAATATAAACAAGTTTAAAAAAGATTTGTTGTCTCTTTATTTCACCCTAAAATAAACATCAAAATATTTAAAAAAAATCCATAAAAACCTCTAGAACAAGTTCAATATTAAATGAGCAAGATCAGGCCCCAGTATCACGAATAAACTCAAGTTGAGATTTTAACTCGACTCAAAATGTCTTTATCAAATAGTAACCGAAATAATAGATATTCTTTTACATTAATATATAGAAAATTAGTAGAGTTTGTTGTTATATTTTAACTCAAGTACTCAAATTGTTACTCTATAAATATAATTTATTTTACCAAGATTTAAGAAAATGAATTTGAGATGGTCTCGAATATTTCAGATCCGACTCAAATACATTTTCTTCATTGTTTTCCAAGCAACTGTAGATTTTCACAATAACTTTTCACAATATCAGTAAAAGATCTATATACAATGATTTCCAGCAAAATTAAAATGATCCAATACAATATTAACTCAGAATTGTAATGTCAAAGACAAGTTGAGTTGAGTCTGAGTTGAAAAGTTGAGTTGTTTCGTGGTATTGGGGCCAGACTGGAGTATTAAACAAGAGTTAAAAGACTAACTGCATACATGTGTTACATTTTAACCAAACTGCAAGTTTGAAGATGATTATTATGACTTTAATTAATATAGCAAAATCAACTTGTCTATCCAGTAAATACTTGACTGTTCTCTCCAGCCTTAATTAATTAGAACAATGGTATTTTAAAATTGATGTCGGGTACATAGAAAAAACATAATACAATTTCAATATTAAAAAAGTGTATGGTATTAAACGAGACTTCTAAGATTTTGATTGTTGTGTTATGTTGTAAAAACAGTTTAAATACTCTGACATTTATTTGAAGCTCACATCTCAGAGATTTTCCAAATCTACAAATATGCTTCCTTCTTTGCATGCCCGTCTATTGAACTTTTCATGTGGGTAAAACACCCGGAAATATAGCCTTGGAGAACACTGTCAGATGGTTTGTCTGACTAAATTTAATGACTTTTCTTGTTAACAGTTTTACATGAGTGGAACCAGAAACAGTGAAAGTAGGGCCAGATTTCTCGAAATTTTCGCTGGGTTGCACACCGTGATATTCCGAAAAAATGTCAATTATTCTGCTTGAATTTTTAACTGGGTACAGTTTTTTCAATCCAGGAAAATGTCTGCATTTGTCAAACGTAACCAGCAGTAAACGTGTTGACATGTCGTTAAAATTAGGGACAAACTCAACAGATCTGACAACGAATTTTTCCAAAAACCATTGTCACCGGGACACCTGCATCGGTAGACGCTTTATTGACATACGTTTCAAGTATCGGAACGACTAATTACCGAAAAGATTTATATTATGCGGAAAGGAATAGAAAAGAGCAAAAACGATCGAACATATTTTTTATTACAAAAACGGTGAAAAAACCTGTAGGGTCGGCGGAAAAAAATAGGGTCGGTCGGGTTAGCAGAGTATTCATTTTGTTTGGCCTCATATAACCTTACACGTGTTGAAAATGACGTAAAACACCAAACAAACAAAACACAACTAATATGAATAAGGCAAAGCCTCAAGACGGGCGAAGCTAAGTATTGCCTAAGTTTTAATTATAAAGAATAGGCCATACTGAATACTGAAACAAGTTGGACAAAATATATGATGTGACGCTGCAACAAGTTTAATAAATTTAATAGTAGATATGTGAGATTCTGTTGATGATATATTAATTACACTTGTGCCATATGATAAATATATCATGGGGTTAATACAATCCCACTGCACAAGTTATGCAATAAAAAAAATACTGAAAGTAAAGATTATTGAAATAAAAGTATTGCTGGTAGAAACTATAACACAAACTATGCATGCATAAATCAACTGCAGTCACTTTATCTCAAATTTCAACTTAACTGAACGTTGAAACAGTTTAAACTGGATGCAATTACCTTAACAATCAGATCTGTACCATGTGTATCTTGCCATCATGAGTATCTAGGTCTAGGCTGTCTTTGTAGATTGTTGCAGGATTGGAACATTGTGTATGATGTGACAAGTCTGACTTTGTTTTGAAGGATTTGTGTAAATCAAAAGGTCAGCGACTGTCATGTCACCCACCTTGCAAGATTAATTAATTTATTTTAAATTAGTGTATGTTTGAAAACAGTTTATTCAATAGCGACAGTGGATCAATAATTGTCTCACCCACCAGGTCTGACTTTGTTTGGAAAGACGTTTTGTTATGAAAAGGTTAGCAACTGTCATGTCACCCACCTTGCAATATTAATTTATTTTAAATTAGTGTATGTTTAAAAACAGTTTATTCTATAGCGACAGTGGATCAATAATTGTCTCACCGACCATTAAACAAATTTAAGGTTTGTAAACTTAAGGTAAGCAACTGTACGACTTACAAATATGTAATCCTGTCAATTTATTTAAATATATTTACTGTCAATAATATATGAAAGTTTAGTGACTGTCATGTTACCCACTTACAAATATTTGACAAATATTTGTTTGAAATGCATTACCTGCAATAATAAATGACTATTTATTTGTAAACAAACTATATAGGGACGGGCCGTAACTAATGTTGTAGAACTTGTGACTGTGACCCAACCTTTTTGCAAACTAATGTAAATGTTGCAATAAAATATGTTTAAACCAATAATAAATTATTTTTGTTGAACCCCTTGGGTGACATCTACATTTAAAAGAAATCTAAATTACTAGATGTCAAAGTTGTGCAGAGAATACATTATTTAATATCTTTTGAAATCCCAGGATTCATCTTCTGAATCAGAATTGTCAGACGCATTTTCTTTAAGAATGGTTGATTTGCATACTAATTTAAACCATTTGTTTTTCAGCTTTTGATTAGGATGAACATTACGAGTTATTATATACTAAAAGCCGCTAATAGAGAGGAGACTGAAACTTAAACACACTTCAGAAATGCTTAAGGCTAAAGACAACTGAGACAAAACTAGTCTCAAAGTTGCATAGTATGTATACATGTGTAAAACCCCTAATCCCTGAAGTATAGGGTTGTATCTAACAACTATTTATTGAAGTATAGACATACACATAAATATATTAAGACAACACCCTTTGTAAAACACATCAACATTTTGATTGCTTTATAAAAAATTAAAATTAAAAAAAAAGCAGTTTTTGGCGGCCATTTTGAAAATGGCGGCCATTTTGAAGAAAAAAATGACCCAAATTATATGGCATATTTTATTGTCTATCAATGTTCTGAATTTAGTGTATTTACAATAACAAGTTTTGATGAAATCAATTAATTATGGGCTTCATTAATTCTTTATGGAATATTTGGCGGCCATTTTGAAAATGGCGGCCATTTTTCAAAATCTGACGTGGGTCCATAGCCAGAAATGTTAAGCAGAGTATTGTCTAGCTATGTGTCAAGTTTGGTGCTTTTATCACAAAATGCACAATTTTACCAATATATGTCACCAATCTGCCCCACTAATCATCATATAAGTCTTTGTATGAATATTTTTTAATTCTTTTTTGTTTCTTGTTTAATTTACCTCTATGTTTGAATGGTGTTTTTAACAGATCTCTGTCAAATCTAATTGTCTGAATATGGAGCTGAGTATTTGTGCTGCAAATGTCTGAATTGATTTGTGTAATATGTGTTTCTAACTGTTTTTGCATTTGTGATATGTCATGATCAGTGAAGATAGAGTAATAAAGCTTGTTTCTTTTTATTTGAAAATCTCTGTAGGTTTTAATTGAGATTGGCGGAATTGTTGTAAATTGAATCTTTAATTGGCAAGGTGGAATTGTTTTGGCAAGAATTTCATGGAAAGTTGTTATGTCATGTTTAATCTGCTCTAACTTTTGAGGTGAGTAGTTGTGGGCAATCTCTGTCCCTCCTAAATGTTCAATTTTTTCTGTTAGTTGACAAATGCCAGCAGAAATTATCAAATTTATCACTGAGTTTTCATGTATGTATAATGATTTTAATTGCTTTTCAATAGCATATTGTAGCGAGGAAAGTTTAGCACCGGGTTTTATCAAGTATTTGATATTATATTTTTCGGCAGAAAATAACTTGTTTTTATTTTCATAATCCTGAAGGCCATAACCTCTCGAGTCGAAAGCGAAAATTAAAGTTTCTCTTTCTTTATCCATTGTGTTATGAGTATTATGTATTATATATTTGGATATTTGTATGTATGTATGTATGTCTTGTAAGTACTGATTGTATTGTTATGTATGTCCTTGATCCTATAAAAAAGAAAAGCAGTTGTTGTTTTATGTAAATTTAGTTGATATTGGTATGCTTGACCTTGATTGGTGGGCAGAACCATAATAAGTGATAAAGCAATGACTTAAAATGTGTGAACTACCATCTGTGAAGCAATTGTAATTTATCAACTTTTGACTAGATAATATAGTTATTAAAATATGTTTAAAAAAATCTTAAATCTTATATGACTATGATCATGACGTGTAAATAAATGTTTAAATCAGAAAGGTTATTGATGATATAGTGTACACAAAATGTAAGAAATAGTGTAACATTAACTTTTAAATACTAGTAAAAAATATGGATACACAGATCTTAAACTCGTCCCCATCCCATATAAGATTTATTAAACTGGTTATGAATTATATTTAATTTTAATTTGTCAAAGGCTTGTTAAAATGAAAATAATTCAAAACTAATTTCATAAATATTATATGAAATGGGGACTCCGGTAAATTTAACTGTCAAAAAAGTTCTGTACTGAAAACTTCATGTAATCCTCCACCTCCCTAAATTTTGAAATAATAAAAAAAAAAATGGATTTATTACTTTTATTGAGTTAAATTTAAGACTACTGTAACGGGGTTAGCGATTTTCATATCACCCACCCATCAGTAATGTAAACCTTTCTTTCATCATGACGTGGGAAAAAAGTAAACAAAAAAGCAAATTTGTCTCATTCTTCAAAATTAGGAACATTACATTGTAAGTTTTGAATTGAAAAAAGGAAGTCATCTGTTAATTTTAGATGGTTATATTCATGTTCTGTATTGCAGCAGAGTTGTTTTATCCTTGAAATTTCTTTTGATCTTGCTTGAACACGTTTTGTGTTAACTTTATGACAAATTCTGTCCTCGTTAACAAGTATGGATGGATGCCAAGCAAAATCAGGCTCTGTAGTGTTACTTCCTGCAGACTTTGCTCGTGAAAGCGCAACAAAAAGAGCTCCTGGAGTTCTTGACTCAAAATTTCTTGTCCCAGGATTGATAACAATATATCTGTGAGACTCGCCAACACCAACAGTTAAACCCTGGCACTTGTGTATGGTTGTTGCCCATCCAAGTGTTAGAGGAATTTGTTTTCTTTTACAGAAATGACAAGGGCAGTCAATCTTTCTTTCAACAGGAGTCACTGGAACAAGTTTAGGATGAGTCTCAAGAAATGCTGGACCTGAACATTGTGGAAATTCCACCATTACGACAGTTGGCAACGCTTCTGTTGTTTTTTTATTTTCTGGGAAAACGATGTCAACAACTTTTCCAATAGCTCCATTATATAAGCCATATGGAATGCACAAGTTCACAGTTAGCATGACTGTAGCAGTTTTGCATAGAAAGATGGTAGACAAGAGTCCACTGGCTTTGTTACTGTCAGCAGATGTCGCATGCTTCCCTTTGCATATGGCTTTAATTTTTACAATTGGGAAGTTTTTGTTAGCTTGGAGAATTTTACTTTTGTTATGATTCCAAACTTCTGCATGTGAAGGGAATACATGCAAACCATGTTCTGACATGTTTTCCAGTAACTGAACACCATACTTTTTCTGCAAGTTTCTACTTTGAAACTTTTGTAGCCATTTTGCTTGGTCTGCTGTGGCTTTGTACTCTCTTAATGCAAGTAACATATCCTTGAACTCGTTCTCATCACTGTTTTGACGAATGATGGTTTTCAGAACTATAGCTTGTGAAAATTCTTGCCAAACAAGAAGACCATGCAATGCTGCAGGCAGTACACTTTTACAGTCATAGACAGGCGACTCTAAAACTGGAGGAAGCTGTACATCATCACCAAAGAAAACAACTACTGGAAGTCCCCCCCATGACTTGTCACAGTTTGAGCCTTTGTTTACCGAATAACGACAGTTGAATTCCATCCAGCCTAAAGTAGTTGCTCCAATCATTGACCTTTCATCAACAAGCAAGACATAAAGACCTGTGCAATTTCTTTGCACTTCTTCACCAAGTGAACCATGTGGAGGAGTCAAATCTTTGCCTTTATTGGTTGTAGGAACCTTTAAAAAGCTGTGCAATGTGACTCCAGATATTAAATTGGCACTATTACCTGTTGGACAAAGAACTTGAACACATTGATTACTGTTGAAGTACAGCCGTAATGATTTCACTAGGCATTTTATTAGAAAAGATTTACCTGACCCTGCTGTCCCAGTAACAATTAAGCGAAGTGGTTGTAAATCTAAGCTTTCATTTGAGTAATCACTGACTTTTGACATAACAAGGTTAAATGCAAACTTTTGTTGTTCGTTCATTTTAAGTAAATCAACGTTAGGAATATGTAATGTACCGTCATCAGCATTTGAATCCTCATGCAGTGTCTGAATCCATAAAGTCCCGAGATTTTTGGGATATTGAAGAGAAGTCGAGCTCCAATTGTGATCTTCTCCGCCGTCATCATAGTTGAAGTTTTCATTTGCACACTCAAATTCGATGTTTGGTTTAATGGCTTCCATCCAATCTGGCTGCTGAGAAGAAAATTGCAAAGACTGTTCATCATCATCGTCATCATCGTCTTCATCATTCGCTGCATTTTTTCTTGCTTTAAGTCAGTCTATGTCTGCCTTAATGTAGTTTGGACAGTGTTCATGATTTAAAAAGCGCTCCATTGCTTCTTTCCATGTTGCATTGTCATCTTTAATATCTGATTTTGTCCGCCAATTTGGCCAATGAAGAAGGAGCATTGTCCGACAATAATCTTCTTCTAATGGCCAACTTGCATTTGTACAGCACCCTGAAAATACCGGAACTTTGCCATCTTTGCAAACAAAATTGTACAAAGAACTGCAGTCATTTGGTTGACGGGATATATAGGTATCAATTGCATTGTTTCTTGTAACTGTTGAGCCAGCTTTTTCTAGTAATCTAGTTCCAGATAGACTAATAGACTTGAATTGATGAGTGGATCTGTACAAAGGAAGAGCTGACAATTCAAATGATGCTTCTTCTGCTGATATATCCCTTTTTACTGTGCTTATTAAAACTTTGTGACATATTGATTTTGCACTAGCACAGCTGCTTTCATCTGTGGTATTCACCAAGTCATTAAAAAGATCTGAAATTGCACCCGCCGTGGGCTGGTTACCTTTACAAGCGTAACCAGTTATATACTTTTCTGTGGCTATGATATCATCAACTGATGGATTTTCAGGATCACTTTTTAAAAGTATTATAGAAATATCTCCATTTGCTCGCCAACCTTGTGTATGATAACGGGAATGTTGTACTAAAACTGGATGATCACGTGGCATTTCAAGACGAAGAGATCCATTTTTGTCCTTAACTAATGCTGGATTGTCTCTTAGTTGCTTGCCGGGCAAATCAGAAGTCCCAAACTCCATACGGCATACCTTTGTACCTGATTTACCTTTTGACTTCAAACAATAATCGGAACAACGGTGCATATTAACTCTATTTGTAAGTAGCAAGTAATCCTCCAGCAATGATTCCTGTGATGAACTGACATCCATTAAAAGTTTTACTAATGGTTTTTTTCTTCAGAGGGGGGGTGGGGGGGGGGGGTGGGGGGGGGGTGGGGAGGTGCATTACCTTCAGGAGGTGGCCAGAGGTCTTTTTTAGAATTGCCATCTTCATCTTTTCCAGCAGGATGATTTGCTGTAAGTTGAAATTGCATTGCAACCCATTGTTCAAGTTTTTTGGCACATTCGTCTTCACTTAAACCATCAGTTATAGCTTGATATAGCAGATTGTGTGGTTCTCTGTCAGATCGCCAACAAAGACCGTGCCAGTGTATCATACCACGAGACTTGGCAAATTCTTGCCTATACCAGTATGTGTCAACACCAAATACTGGTTTCATGGCTTCTTCAAAGTAGGACTTTGTCCTTAAATCAAAGTAATGAGCAACAATGTGTGTATTTTGTTGCAATTTCTC
Organism: Cyrtodaria siliqua; assembly: GCA_037043455.1. Lineage (NCBI taxonomy): Eukaryota > Metazoa > Mollusca > Bivalvia > Adapedonta > Hiatellidae > Cyrtodaria > Cyrtodaria siliqua. The sequence goes on from JAWPHD010008159.1 coordinate 35,012, forward strand.
AAACAAAATTGAACGATCTTCAAGGTTGGCTTTTTGCCCGGACGTTTTTTCTATATACAGGCCTAAAAGCCGTTTCAGGGGCTTGAAGTGAAACTCGGCACAGCTCCCAATGGCAAAAATGGATGGTAAACCTTGACCTTTTGATATTTTGTACTGTGAGAGAGCTCTCAATTCTTTTGCGCGTAGAGACCAATACTGACTTGATCCACGCAAGGTAGCGCTTAGGTAAACAATGTTTTTACTAAGCGAATCATCTCCATTTTGAAGCTTTTGTTTAAGCTCAGACACAGACATATGTTGATCACCTAGTTGTTGGCGAACAATAAAATTTCCTTTATCCTTTGTTCAGCCCAGGTTGCTAGAGAAGTGCAAGTTTGCGGTCTATTAATGTGATAGTCACCCAGCCCATATGGAAACAAACATGGGAAAGCTATAGTGAAAAAGTACTGCGTTGTAAATTCTGACAACGGAATATTTCCACGGGACGGCCAAGGTATACTTATTGTTCCTTTCTGGTTGATAGTAACATTTGTCTGCTCTTCTCCTATTATTTCAGTTACAATATCTTGAACAGCTTTGCGTAGATCAACAGATGGCTCTGGCAATAGTACACCAGAAGATGTCTGACCATCAGTATTTTCTAGATCTATTTGCTCTGGGGCAGGACCAAGATCATAGGTATGTTTTGTATCTGAAGAGTATTCAGCTGTATGTATGTTTGAAAGTTCGCCATCTTCAGGAAGTGATTGTAGACGGTTAGGACAGATAATGATGTCAGTGTATGCAGGAAATTTACAAATAAGGAATGATATGGTAGTAATATAAACTATGTATAGATGTAAATCAACAAATGCCCGTCAACGGGTGTATAAACAAGTAAATATAAATAAGGACATATTATAATGATTTATAAAGTCTGATTATTATAATGATTATTATAATGATTTAGATCTGATTCCTTTCATGAAATCTAAAACAAGATTAAAGATCTATAGTATCAAATAACTCGTTCATAGTATTAACATTGTAATAACTTTGACGCATAGGATTAAAGACTAAACATTTCAACAAGATGTGTTTGACCGTTAACGGTGCAAAACAGGGCATACATTTTGGTAATTGCTCACCTTGTAATATGAATGAGTATAATGTGTATGTCCTATCCTGCACCGGGCTAGGACAACTTCTTCTCGACGAATGGATCTACTAGAAGAACGCCATTCTCCGAGTAACAGGTTAATTGAATGGAGTTTATTGTTAACTGACAAATCCCAAGGGGCTTATCAGTATAAAGTAATTTGGCATTATATAAATGTAAACTTATAACTGCTTTAGCAGCACTATTAGCTCTATCATTACCATGTATGCATACATGGCTTGGAAGCCAGCAGAAAATAATACCATTATCAACTATAAGAGAATTGTACTTTTGTAAAAGTTGAAGCATAACTGGGTTATCATGTTTCATCATATTACCCAAGGCTTGAAGAGATGAAAGAGAATCAGAAAAGATTACAAAATGGTCATCATCAGATTCCTGAATATAGTTTAAGGCAAGTTCAATTGCCTAAAGTTCAGCTGAAAAGATAGAGGCCTTGTCAGGCAGGCGGCTCTTTATGCTGTGTTTGTGAAAAACAGCTGCTGCAGTTAACTTTTCTCCATCTTTAGAACCATCTGTGTATATATGTTGAAAGTTACTGTAATTCGATTTAATTTCATTAAATTTGCTTTGAAAGGCAGTAGGGTCTGTACTGGATTTGTTACTATTACAAAGATCAAAAACAATTGTTGGTGTTTCCAAAGTCTACGGTGGAATTTGTAGTACTTTGTACTTGGCAATCAAATTTAGGTCGATTTCAGTGTCTCTTAATTTTGGTTGAATGCGAAGACCAAATGGTCGAATGGCCTTCGGTTTTCTATCAAAAAGAGGTTCATAACTAGGATTAAAAACCGTATCGAAAGTTGGGTTTGAAAGGTTAGATTGTAATTTAATGGCATACTGAAGGGCTAATTTGTCCCGTCTATGAGACAGTGATGGTTCATTAGCTTCAACATATAGACTTTCGGCTGGTGATGTATAGGATCAGGCATCTTCAAGTATGACCTGCGGGTCGATCCATATACTATTGAGCCGTAGTCCAGCTTGGATCTGATAAGAGATCTATAAAGTTGTATATACGATCCTCTCCCCAATCAGTGCATACAATTAGATTTAGATTTAGAAAATGTAAAACCATTTTCACCAAACCAGGTATGAAGTTTATTGAGACATTGTTGAAGTTGTCTCTCAGTAGTGTTCATGTTTTTTGCACGATAACATATAACAAAGTCGTTAACATATAGAGAACAATCCTTACCAGGATTGATGCATTTAACTATACTGTTAATGTTTATATTAAAAAGGGTGACAGAGAGTATGCTGCCCTGTGGCACACCCATCTCCTGTTCATGAATGTCAGAGAGGGTTGAACCTCTAAGACCAAGGTCATAAAGATCATTCATGATACCGTACTTCCATGCAGTATCATAAGCTCTCTCCAAGTCAAAAAATACAGCAACTAGTTGTTCTTTCTTTACATTAAGCTCCCTAATAAATGATTTAAATCGAATGAGATTGTCTGTGGTGCCTCGTTGGCGCCGGAATCCACTTTGTTACTTTGTTATCAGTTTGTTGGACTCCAGGTACCAAACGAGTCTCTCATTAATCATTCGTTCCATGGTTTTATATATACAACTCGTTAAAGCAATAGGGCGATAATTTATTGGGTCCGTATGATCATTTCCGGGCTTGGGGACTGGAATAACGATTGTTTCCCGCCAATAATCGGGGAAGTTTCCTGTCACCCAAACCTTATTAAATATATCAAGAAGTGTAGAGAGGCAGGTTTCAGGTAAATGTTTAATAATTGATAATAGATATCATCAGGACCAGCTGATGTATCATGAGCCTTTTTAAGGGATTCTCGAAGTTCTTTGAGAGTGAACAGTTTATTGTATTTCGCCAAATGTTTGACTTGAAATTCAGCTTCTTCTGTTCTTTTAGTTTCTTATTTGGTTGACAATTTTCCGAAGAAGAGTAAGATTCTGCCAAAGTGTTTGTAATATCTTTGACAGATGTAATATCTTCATTATAAGTTTTAAGATAATTTACACAACTAGAATTACTTTTACCGTTTATTGTCCGTCCCACGTCTTCTTAAGAGATGAGTGAGAGTACAGCCTAGAGACATAAGATCTCCAGGATTTCCTCTTGCTATCCGTAATAGTACGACGGGCTTTCGCACGAAAAGCTCTAAAAGTATCAAATTTATTTTGAGTTGGCCGCAAGTTAAAAGCATTCAATGCAGCTTTACGATCGCTGACTGCCTTTTTGCAGTCATCATCTTACCATGGTTTAGGTGGGCGTTCTGGATTTGTCGAGGTTTTTGTAATAGTTTGATCAGCTATATCATGAAGGGTTTTGGTAAAAAAAAAGTAGTTGCGTTTTCGATATCCTCGAAAACGGAAGGCTTTAATGGTTCCTCGCAAAGAAACTGAAACGTATCCCAATCAGCTTTGCGAAGTTTCCATCGTTGCGTTTTTCGAGAAGTGGAGGGCCAATATTTTAAGAAATAAGAGGAAGCGGTCACTTCCAACACTCCACGAGTGTTGGATCGCATATTGTTAAATCAATGGAAGAATGAGAGCCTGTAGCCGGATGTAAATAAGAATGTGATTTGTTATCATTAAAAAGACATACTTTGTTTTTGGCTAAGAAATCTTCAACTTTCTTGCCTTTATCGTTTCTATCTTTACAACGCCAAATGTAGTTGTGTGCATTAAAATCACTCAAGAGTATAAAAGGTGATGGTAATTGTGCAACTACGTGATTTAGATATTTAAGGTCTAGTGAATAACTGGGCGGTAAATATAAGGAGCATATTGTTATTATTCAGTGGATCGTAACACTGACCGCAACAGCTTGCAAACCAGTTTTCAACGCCTCACAAGAATCGAAACTCCTCCAGCAGCTTTATCACCTGTATCACAAATATAGTTATACAATGAATAGGTTTTATAAGATATCTTATCACTAGTTTCGGGGTGGGGGGATCCTACCCATCTGCTAAGTAACGAGCAGTCGGTTGATTCTTATCAACCCACCACCGCCTGAGGGGGGACACACACAGACACAGATATGTATACAGTATGTACAGGCCGAGACATGATTACAGTTTGGGCAGAACGAGACATGTATACAACATGAACAGGCCGAGACATGTATACAGTATGGGAAGACAGAGACATGGACACAGTATGGGAAGATCGAGACATGGATATAGTTTGGGCAGGCCGAGACATGTATATAGTATGGGCATGCCGAGTCATGGTTACATTATGGGCATGCCTAGACATGGATGCAGTAGGGGTGATACAGTATGGGCATGGCGAAGGCAGGATACGGTATATGCAAGCCAATCTTGAGATATTGTAGGGGCAGATCAATACAATGACGCATGTACAATATTGGCAGCACGATACTATAGAAACAGTATTGGCAGGCCGATACTATGGATACAGTATTGGCAGGACGATTCTATGGATACAGTATTGGCAGGCCGATACTATAGATACATTATTGGCAGGCCGATACTATAGATACAGTATTGGCAGGCCGATACTATAGATACAGTATTGGCAGGAGGATACTATAGATACAGTATTGGCAGGACGATACTATACATACATTATTGGCAGGACGATACTATAGATACAGTATTTGCAGGCCTATACTATGGATAGAGTATTGGCAGGTCGATACTATAGATAGAGTATTGGCAGGACGATACTATAGATACAGTATTGGCAGGACGATATTATAGATACAGTATTGGCAGGACGATACTATGGATACAGTATTGGCAGGACGATACTATAGATACAGTATTGGCAGGCCGATATTATAGATACAGTATTGGCAGGACGATACTATGGATACAGTATTGGCAGGACGATACTATAGATACAGTATTGGCAGGACGATGCTATGGATACCTTTTTGGCAGGACGATACTATAGATACAGTATTGGCAGGACGATACTATGGATACAGTATTGGCAGGCCGATACTATAGATACAGTATTGGCAGGACGATACTATAGATACAGTATTGGCAGGACGATACTATAGACACAGTATTGGCAGGTCGATACTATATATATACAGTATTGGCATGCCGATACTATAGATACAGTATTGGCAGGACGATAATATAAATACAGCATTGGCAGGCCGATACTATAGATACAGTATTGGCAGGCCGATACTATATATACAGTATTGGCAGGCCGATACTATAGATACAGTATTGGCAGGCCGATACTATAGATACAGTATTGGCAGGCTGATACTATAGATACAGTATTGGCAGGCCGATACTATGGATACAGTATTGGCAGGCCGATACTATAGATACAGTATTGGCAGGCCGATACTATGGATACAGTATTGACAGGCATATACTATGGATACAGTATTGGTAGGCCGATACTATAGATACAGTATTGGCAGGCCGATACTATGGATACAATATTGGCAGGCCGAAACTATGGATACAGTTTGGCCAGATCGAGACATTGATACAGTATGGACAGGCCAAAACATGGATACAGTATGGGCAGATCGAGACATGGATACAGAATGGTCAGGCTGAGACATGTATACAGTATGGGCAGGTCGAAACATGGATACAGTTTGGGCAGATCGAAACATGGATAGAGATTGGTCAGTCAGAGACATGTATACAGTATGGGCAGGTCGAAACATGGATACAGTATGGGAAGATCGAGACATGGATATAGTATGGGCAGGCTAAGACGTGGATACAGTAGGGCAGGCCGAGACGTGATACAGTATGGGCAGGCGAGACAAGGATACAGCATGGGCAGGCCGAGACTTGGATACAGTATGAACAGACCGATACATGCATGATTTATTTGCAGGACTAGTTCGTACAGTACATAATTCATACTCAGTTGTTTGTGTACATGTGCTTGAGCCTATTGCAACCTTTAATAATTTTGATTGCAAACTGGCAAATAAGCAGCACACGAGTGATATATGTTTAAACTAATACCTTTTCGAAAGCAAGTTTTGAAATATGAATATAACATATCCTTGCATAACATTAACCTGAATTTCAATTTAACACTGGTGTTTCTTATACCGTGTTGAAAGTTTTGTGCTCAACGACATTTTGGCCTGTTTTATTAGGGTTTTCCTTAACTTTCCTCGTGATTTAGTAATAGACACTGGTGTCGAGTTGTCGAGACTTGGACCATTTTTAACCGTCCGTAAGTTTACAAATATTATCAGTCAGGGGCGTAACACACGTTATATTCGTAATAACTGAAATGCGTTATTTTCGTCATGAAAACATCGGCCAATTCCAGCGTTAGTATTTTGACATTTGTATGACATTATTTGATTAATTCTTTTGAATTTTTGATACGGGTCTATTTCGTATCTCTAATATCTACAAAATGACCCTTATTTCGCTTTTTACAGAATGGCATTTATTTCTAAATTGCTTATATCAGTCTATTTCAGGTATCTCGAACATGAATTCTTTCCAACCATTGTTTATGTATTAGAGAATAATAGTGCTTTGGAAACGGCCGAACACGATAAAAAGAGTATGATAATGGACCTTTGGAAATGGCCGAAAACGACACATACGAAAAATTGCAGTTTCGCTTTGATTGAGACTGTTCATGAGCGGTAGTGAAATATGCTAGCTACCGCTCACGCCCTCTAGCCCCGGGTTGAGCAGAACTCAATATTGATAAAATCAATAGTACACAATTTTAACCATCCCGAAGATGGCATGCATATGGCGGTGGACATGTAGTGTCTTTCTTCCCCATGTCGTACGGCGTATGGTCCCACTATCTAATACAATTAAATGCCCCGAAAAGCGAAATAAACATAATGGAATTTAGTTGGGAGCAGCGGTTATGAAGCTGGCATATCACAAGTAACAGTCAAAAGACTAAATTAAAAAGCAGACAACATATCCTATAAGTGGTTAAACAATACCCAGAGCCTTTAATCGGCCGGAGTAGTGGAACCACTGAATCGAAAATTAAGTAAGAAAACAAAAAGAAATGAACAAGTACCACCGACAATTAAATATAAGTATCGGGCTCAGCGATCTCCAAAGATCGAATGAATAACAGTACTGATTGCAAGCGCGGGGAGACGTTTTACTGCCGCCACACTGCTTTATTTAGACGTCATCATAGGGTCCGTAATATGGCAGTCTCTGTTTGATTGAGACTGTTCATGAACGGTAGTGAAATATGCTTGCTACCGTTCACGCCCCCTAGCCCCTGGTAGAGCAGAACTCAATATTCATAAAATCAATAGTACATAATTTTAACCATCCCGAAGATGTCATGCATATGGCGGTGGACATGCAATATTTACTGCCATTATTCCATGTCCAACGGCTTTTGGTCCCAGTGTTTTGGTTAAACAATATTTCGAAGTTATGTATTCAACGTTTAAGCCAATTCAAGTGACGCTAAACGCTATATTTTCAAGAATATCTTATTTTTAAATATACCGATATACATAATGATTATAGACTATGGACAATATTTATAATCAATTAAACACCCAGTTTGAAAACGTGATTCGGAAAATGGCTTAAACCTGAAATCAATATTTGTGTCAAACAATGTCATAAACAATTGATCAAACATCTATGGGATCCTGGCAACTGTTGCATAAGTATACGTTTCATGGTTCATAGATATTTAACAGGTTGAAGGAAATATAATGTATTCCTGACAGTTAGATTAATCGGTAGAGTATCGGAACGTAGTCTGAAGGTCTCGGGCTCGAGCCACAGTCCTGCTGCACATATGCAAATCTCGACTTCTATGGTGATGTGATTTATAAACTTCGTAAGATTCTTGGTCATGATCACTTTCATACTATTTTTGTTAAACTTGTTAAAAAGTTAATCAAAAGAGGTTATGACCCTATCATTTTGCAACGTACTGCATGCTTGGTGGTGGACCCTTTTACAGATCGCCACTCTGCTTTCCTCTTTAATTGTACGATGACCGGACAGGCTATGGACACTAAGATGACGCCTACCTAAAACCCATTGGGACGGTGGCGTTTGATGTTTGTCCATGTTCTTTCTTGTCGTGCCCTTAATGGTGTATTCTCTTACTGCTCTGGCTTCGGGCAAATCATTTAGTACCTTCATTGTGGCTTTCTAGGCTATTGTTTTTTTGTATTATATTTACACGAGCATATTTGTGTTTTACTTATATTGCCTATTGATGCTGCCTTGTTGGTTAGAGTTTAGATCATGGCGGGGATTTCTTTATTTACACTGTCCTGTTTTAATGGGATGACAGTAGGGTAAGTGTGAGGTTTGGTGCACCCTAGAACCGGTTTAAACCCCCAGTGGCCTACTTTGCCACTGACCGTTCCAAGGCGGTAGCCCTATTGTCAACCCTTTTGTGTTTGTGATGTCGTTTGTATTTGTTATTACTTTTGTCTTTTCGTTTGTCTGTTTGCGTGTTTGTTTTTGTGTTGTGGTTGACTGTCGTCCTTGAATGCTGCTTTCCCTGTCCGATTTTTTCCCCTTTTTTATAGTTTGGCAATTTCCGTCTGTCTGTTTGTCTGTCCGTCTACGCGTAAGATCCTTGGTCATGATCATGTTCATACTATCTTTGTTAAACTTGTTAAAAGGTTTATCAAAAGAGGCTGTCATGTTACAACACACTGCATGCTTGGTGGCGGACCCATTTACAGTTATCCACTATGTTTTCCTCTTTAATTGTGCGATGACCGGACAGCCTGTGGACCCTATGATGACGTCTAGATAATGTCCAAATGGAGGTGACGTTTGATCCTTGTCTGCAATATTGTCTTGTCGTGCCCTCAATGATTTATTCTCTTGTTGCTCTGGCTTCTGCCAAGTCACTGAGTACCTTCTTTGTGGCTTTTTAGACTATTGTGTTTTGGATTTATATATACACGATCATCTTTGTGTTTTACTTATATTGCCTATTAATGCTTTTGGTTAGAGAATAGTTCATTGCGGAGATTTCTTTATTTACACTGTCCCATTTTATCGGGATGACAGTATGGTAAGTGTGAGGTTTGGTGCACCCTAGAACCTGGTTCAAATTCACGGCGGAATTTCTTTGCCACTGACCGTTCCAAGGCGGTAGCCGTATTGTCAACCGTTTTTGTGTTTATGACGTCATATGTCTTTAATCTTTGATAACACTGCAATTCATGTTTGTCCTTTTGCGTGTTTTTGAGTTTACTGTGTTCTGTGAAAGCTTCATATCTTGTTCGAAATTTTATACTTATGTTGGTTAATATTATTTGTTAAAGCGTTTGTTTTACTCATGTCTCAAAAACGAAATGTCGGACAGCTTTGAAACTTGGCACACATGTTCACTATCATTACACGAACTTATATGTCAATAAGCATAGCTCTGTCTTGTATTGTACGTTAATCAATCCCCTTATTACTTTTTTCAGTTAAATTGTTGAATTCACAATCCACTTTTGCTGTTTCACATATTGTAGATAGATACGAACGCATGTATAGAGATATATGGTACAGAATATAAAACCATTAGAGCTATGGCTCTTTATAGCAACATTTTACCAGGTTGGTTATGGAATCAGTGCAATAAAGGAACATGAACATGTCAAACGCAAATTACATGGCATTAACAGCAATACATTTATGTTCTTTTGAAGTCGTGGGCTTATGATATTTACTTGAATGTGACTGTATTGCTATATATAGACACATTTCGATGTAACCTGGATTACGCCGGTGATAGTGGGTGGGAGAAGTATTTCACCGTATATTATCACTCGTGAGCAGTCTCAGTAAAACCGAGTGACATTTGCACTAGCGATGTGTTTCGACTGTAAACAGTCGCCCCGGCTACAACTAAGTAGTATTGTCATTACTTATTGGTACTTTATGATTATCGAGCCAAACATTTATGATAATAGGGCAGAATACCGATTAGGGGGCACTCTAAGTTTAATGTCCAATTCTCAACAATCAAACCCATGACAAGCCCTTAGCCTGAATCCTTTACCAAACTAAATAACACCACCAATGGATCATACATTTCTTGAAGACCATTAAATTACCCATGTTTTCATACCAAATAAAAGTACCAACAAACCGTTGCTTTACAATAGTTGCCTCATTTCTTTAAGATAACACCCCCACACCCCTCACCCTCAAAACAAGCCTAAAATGCAATGTTACCAACATTTCAAATGACAATAAATAACAATTAAAAAGATGTCATCTGCAAATCAGACTCAATTATACACTCATCATGCTCTTGCATATCAGGAAATGCTAAACTTTGCATACCGTCACTGGCTTTTTAAGAAGTTATTCCAAATTGATAAACACTTTTGGCGAAATAAGCCAATTTTGCCAGTTTTTGGAAGATTTTGATAGTTTCCCATTTTCTATTTATAGCCTCCAGAAACACAAATAAGGCATATTCCACTAAATCAAAATAAACTTATAGGTTAAAAAATCTTTATAATTATTATTAATACCATCCTTACAATATGCTTAGTTTGTTTCCCTGATTTACACCATGGACATTTGTTCGAAACTGAGGACTGCCCCCTTAAGGTGGTGCGAGGTGGCGTGAAAGGAGTTGTACCTTATAATACATCTCACTAACATGCTCAATAAATCAAAGTTTTCTATTTTTCTCTCTTGTTAGTTTTCGTTGTTTTCAAGAGATCGCCTTTTGTAATGTATTCAAAGTTGAGTGTCAATAACGATTAGACTTTGCATGACCTGTTTTACTGTTGTATCCATTTTTAAACTTGAAAATAGCCAGTTCAGCACATTTAACATGTTGACAACATTTGGGTTTAACATTTCCAGTAGATCTAAATTTTGCTGTGTTTTAAACGCGCTTGATGGATACAAATGACCGTCGCGTGTAGGTCCCCACCCGACGGATCACACTAAGAAATTGCTTTTGCTTATGAACAACGACATACCCCATGGCACCCGTGTTACAAGAACCCATAATTTCTTGATTTAATGTCTACCTTGCGATACACCGAGGCTGACACGCTCCATACCTGATATGTAATTTTTAACATGCGGCCGGTGTAAGTTGAGTACGACTCAATATGTGTAGTCAATAGCCCAGTACTAGAAACTGTATTATAGTGTAAAAGGATGACAAATGTGTTGGCTGATAAGCATGCTTGTTGAACGTATTATCTCTGACACTTTAAAATTGTACAAAACAACGCTGATAACTGGTAGGCGTTTCTAAATTCATAGAATTGCTTGTAAAACAAAATCAGAATAAAAAATACGGTCTACAAAGTGTTTTTGATAACACAAATGCCGATCCCAAACTGTATCAAATAGTGTTGCATTATTGATAATTTACACTGACAACTCAAATGTGCATGTGTCAGGTTCGATCTGGTTTTGATCAGTTTTCATTTCATTATTCATCATTTCGTTGCGAACATAAGAGGACTTCCGTATTACAATACGGCTTTCAGTAAAACAAAATCGCCTATATTATATATTATTTATGATAACTTGAAAACTTATATCTGTAATATTCGAGTAGTTTACACTAAAGTGTAATGTTTATGCTCGCTTTGGTATGCTAGTTTTATAGTTACATATTTTCAACATGGAATATAACATATTCGAGATACTGCTTAATATGTGTTCCAAAGAGTACGGAATTGGACATTGTATCTTATTTAACAGTTTTTGCCATGCTGTTGTACTTATGCTATCAATAAATAGTGTACTATACCACATATCAAGGGGGTCAGTACAAAACTATTGTTACTTCATATGAATAAAGGAGGCGATACAATAGTTTTGCACTGAACCCTCGATATAGCATATTTAGAGGTTAAAATGCGGCCTATGTGTGCCTTTTGTCGATATTGGCACACTTAGTGCCGTAGTGGCCCTAGAGCTTTAGCCCGAGGGTTAAGCACTAGGCGTGACATTATCGACAAAAGGCACACCACGGCCATATATTTGCCGTTTTATGAAATACCTTATTATAAATGGAGAAGAAGAACAAGAACAAAACGGTGTAATTTAACATATAAGTAACCTAAGATGGAAACAATTACTTTGCAGATAAATAACATGGGTCAAATTACGTTAAATCAGTTGTCTGCATTGGCTGCTTTAAAACACACACACACCTCTTTCACTGTAATAGTTTCAACCTTTCAACATATATTTGAAAACAATATATGGAATAGGACACTTTTCGATTATTTCTTAAAAATATCGAACCAACAATTCTCGAAAGAACGCAACGGTGGTAACACCTCAAGGCAAATTGGGAAACATTCCAGTCCCTTGAAGAACATTTAAACCTTCTGTTTTTGAGGATGTTGAAATCACAAACAACTTAACTTTTCACTACTATAATTCTGTATGATATAGCTCATCAAACTATTCTAAAAAACCCGGAAAATCAAAAACGCCCACATAATGAGATTAGGGTCCTATGATGGGTGAAGCCGTGGTACAACGATGACTGCAAAAACACAGTCAACGATGAAAAATCGGCATTAAATAATTTAAAGTTGCGGCCAACTCGAAGTTAAAAAGATATATTTCGAGTTTTTTATGCTACACTTAAAGATAATAAGAGGACATTCTGGATATCGTAGGCGTCTCTGTTGAACACTCGCTCATCTCTTTATAAGATGTTAGTGGCAAAGGTAATTTAAGTTGTGTAAAAGTTGTGTAAAAGTAGATAGAAAAGCAGAAATAGGAAATGCAGCATTCAAGGACGACAGTCAACCACAAACACATACAGAAACAAAGAAAAAAACCATAAATCATCATGTTTGACCTGATAATTGAGAGAATACATTTGTTAAAGATATCGCAAATTCTTAAAATTGTAAACCAAATTCCCTTCAAAATAAGAAAAAAACACTAATTTCAAAAAAGTCAAAAAATCAATACAAAAAATTAGAATAAACTGTTAACACTCTTCGAACTTCGAGAGTATCTCATACATGTACATGATACAATAGCTGGTCCTGAAGATATACATTATCAATTATTAATTATTTACCTGAAACATGTCTTTCTCGGTATATTTAATAAGATATAGGTGACTGGAAACGTCCTTGAATGTTGGCGGAAAGCAATCGTTATTCCAGTCCCCCAAACTAGAAAGCAAATACGAACCTAATAAATCATCGTTCTAACGATTTAACGAGTTTTATATGTAAAATCAAGGAAGGAATGAGTAATGAGAGACTCGTATGCTTCCTGGAGTCCAGCAAACTCATTACAAAGTATCAAAGCGGATACAGGCGCAAGCGCGAAGAAATTGTGTTTGCCCAGTGCAGAACGGGGCAATACACTTTATACTCATTCATCTGGTACAGGAGAGCAATTGCCTAAATATTATATATCAGTGTTTGCACTACTAACGGTATAACAAATAATGTGTATACTTTGGTCCCATATAGGACAAAGACACTATTATTTTAATAGTATGAACTAGTTATTTTTATAAATGGATATAAATCCTGTTTTAGACTTCTCGGAAGAATATAGATTGCAAAATGTCATTGTAATATTTACGTATTCGCATTTTCTTGTGTACACGTCCGTTGACGGGCATTTTTAAATCTCTGAAAACATAGGTTTACCATATCACCGCTTATTTTCGAATAGTTTTACCTGTTCTTTTGTTTTTATTTTCTAAAGCATCCATAGCATATCCATATAAAACACACGACCGTACATATTGATAGTAATTAATACATATATCATGCATAATTAATATACTCAGTTGCAAAAGAAAGTGTACACTTTGAACATGTTACTTTACACCCCTATCCTCTTTATCAAGGGACAGTCACTTAATAATTCAACCTATTGAAAAACAAATGACAACATGATATTGGCAATGGAATGATAAAATCATTGGTACCTAACATGGCATATTCATTTTGGAATTTGTCAATTTAATTCTAAAAAACACTTTATACAATTAAACTAAAAAAAACTCGGTGTACACTTTCGTTTGCAACTGAGTATACATATATCTTTCAACATAATTATAATGAAGCGAAACAGCAATAACACTCGGGAATTTCTGCTATATATTGTATATATCGCACACTTAATTCCACATTATATTTCAAAGAAATTCCAAGATGTTTTGTAAAAATAAGTTGCAGTTAGTTAGAGAAAGGACACAATGGTGATATTGTAGACGTTTTAATTACAGTACACTTTATAACAAGATATTCAGAAATTTTGAGAAATTTCTTCAAAGAATTGAGACATTGCAGTACTGCATTAGTATTTAACGTAAAGAGTTTGCAAAATGTTACATCCTAAGTTTGCTCACATGCTTGAGACAAACGCGTACTCAACAATGAAACTTTGAAGGAATACTATTTGCTGTGTTATATGTTGTTTTAGTCTTTTTTCCGAAACGAAAGGGCTAACGTAGCCATGTACCATTCGATTTACAGCAGCATACTGTACATACACTATATAGCGGAAATTCCAGAGTTTCTTTTCGTTTCAGTATATTACTGTAGAATGGAAATGGTGGTGCGCCATTATGTGGTTATGTATAAATATGAGAACAATGGTCCTATACAAATCACAGCACCCAAACGCAATGGTACGGTAGGTCCGCACTGAACCAGAAACAAAGATTATATTAAATATTAAATGAAAAAGACAATACTCAACAAAAAGAGTGGTGAAGACAGATTTGACGACATGGAACGGTCAGTAGTCAATATTGCATTCATATTAGCTAAACTCAATTTATTTATAGACATGCCACATGTATTCCCAAACGAACCGTTATGTATATACATGCATACATTTATTTCCAAGTGTGCACCTACGCAATATGAGAATATGGAAGATTCCGGAATTGCTCTGCACAAAGTAGGAAGTATTAAAATGCCCGGCGTTCCTGGTCATTTTGCGATGTAGTAAAATGACCCCTCTTCTGTAAAATGTTGACTCAATACGTAAAATGTTGACGCCTGAAGGGGGTCGACTAATTACAGTTGAGTAGTAGTAGAAGAATGACCCCTAGATATAATGAGTATATTTTTATATGTGCAGATAAGCCAGTTGTGCATATGTTTTTCGAAATAAACAAATTGAAACTTCCAGTAGTGTTATTTTTGTTCACAGATTTTGTGAGTATGAGTAGCAAGATGAGTATCGATTTATTTTTTATTTTAATTTTGCTAACACAGCACACCTATTTTCAAATGCATTTACACATGTCCAACAAATGTATCTATTACATACTTACCTTTAAATCATCAGAATTAAACGTCAAACTTAAAATCGTGATCTAAAACATCAACCTTTCCGATAGTCTGTTCCAAGTTATCGAGAAGGATTAATTTTAGACGTCGATTCTAAGTAACGCCCACATCGGTGTTCACAATGCCTGACACACGACCACCACATTCGGGGTTATCTTAAATGGACTATGCTCGTCTTGATAACGAATATATATGCATAAACATAGAAATGGAGGATAGTTAGGGTATTAAAGGATATTCAAAGATATGTTTATCGGCATATGAATCTTAGTTTCAACTATATCCAATAATATAATATTTAAATGTTTAATTACTTTGTAAACAATGACCCATTTGGTTACGTTGTTTCAAAACAAATAGTCGCGTTTTCGTAAGATAAAGATGATATTGCAACAACAATTTCTATATAAATAGCTATATATTCATGACATGTTTTATTATTTATAAAATTGTTCTTGTTTAGGTATATGCATACATGTACTCTACCGCGAAGAGCACAGCCCCTTTAAATTGAGGGTAGCATCCGAAACAAAGTTTCAAGGCGAAATCCATTGAAATATAATACCGTTACTCTTAAGTTTGTTAAAAAACAGTCAGCATTTAGGATTATTGTGATGCTTGAGACGATTGGCCAATAACTTTTTGCATAATTTATCCAACGATTATCGTATTAACTTAATAAGATAATCGCCAGATAAATGACGCTTAAAAGTTAAAAATTTCGGCCATATGTGCATGTACATATATGCATATCTACGGAATCACGGAAGGGCATGTGTGAACAAATATTTTATGCGATCGAGGTAATATTAATTTGTGCACTAGATAACTTGCCGTCTGTAAGATTGATACCATCCCTATTAAGTGATGATACCCCCTCAACATTGAGTACCTATAAAATATCTCTATCGCATATTGATACCCCTTCAATAATCAATGTGGAGGAGATACTTGTATCAATACTCAATGGAGAAGTATTATAGATACTGAATGTTGAAGTGGGTATCAATACTAAATAGGGAGAGATATCAGTACTCAATGTGGAATGGTTATACATTCAATACTCAATATAGGGGTATCAGAACTCAGCTCGGAGATTTTATAGATTCTAGATGTGGAGGAGGTATTAATACTTACTAGGGATGGTATTAATACTCAATGTGGTGGGGTATCAATACTCAATGGGGAGGGGTATCAAAGCTCACTAGCGTCGGGTATCAATACTCAATAGGGACGGGTATCAATACTTAACGCGGAGGGGTTATCAACACTCAATGGGGTGGGAGTTTCGATACTCATCGATACTGAATGTGGAGTTCTTATCAATACTCAATAGCGAGGGCGTATCAATACTAAATGGGGAGGGTGTATCAAAATTCAGTCGGGAGGGGGTATCAATACTCAATCGGGAGTGAGTATCAATACTCAATGAGAAAGGGGTATCAATACTAAATTGGGAGTGGGTATCAATACTCTATCGGGAGGGGGTATCAGCACTCAATCGGGAGTGGGTATCAATACTCTATCGGGAGGGGGTATCAACACTCAATCGGAATTGGGTATCAATACTTATTCGAGAGGGGGAATCACTACTCAGCGAGGAGGGGTATTAATACTCAGTCGGGAAGGGATCAATATTCAGTGTGAAGGGACTATCAATACTCAATAGCGTGGGGGTACTAGTATCAATACTAAATGGGGAGGAGGTATCAATACTCAATGCGGAGGATGTATAAATACTCAGTGATATCAATACCACAGATGGCGTTCAGGTCACCGATTAGCTCATTACCTCGTGGACACGATTCGCTATTTCGTGCGCACGATTTATTTGTTCGTACGGACAAATTATTATTTCGTGCACACGAATTATTATCCCGTGCGTACGAAATATTATTGCGTTGCTACGATTAGAAATAATTCAAAGGAGAATCGAGAAAATCGTTTTACCAGTTACATAGTTTCAAATCTCGGTCATTTATTATTACAGAACTAGTCTTCTTATCCACTTCATCCACGCACGAAATAGTCATGATTTCCTATAGACATCATATAGAAGATATGTTATATAATACATTTGAGAATGCAAGGCGAACATTGTATTCTGTTTCCTCCAAAAGAAATATCCAATCTTCCTGTTCATTTGATATGTATTTGTTTTCATGTGGACTTAATGGCACAATTACGCCAACTAGTAGTAAAGTATCAATTGGAAAAAGTTCCAGTTACTTGCAGAATGTTGGTTAGTACTGGTAACAGAAGCTACGGTTAAACTACCTGACCGAAAATGACTATTTGTTTTTGATAAATGGCGTTTAAAACCAAACACAACAAGACATTCGGTGAATTGATACCCTCCGACGAAGTGTTAATTGTCTTTTGGGTAGAAGCATAGACGGACAATAAATACAGACGAACAAAAAGAAGCTCAGGTGTCGGGTTCTGCAAGTCGTCTTAATGAGTTGAGTATAGGTGCCGATTTATTTCGATATATCTCTGTGCATGTGAGAATTATGGAGCGGAAACGAACATTGTAACGCAAGGACGAACCGACGGACGGACAACGGTTAAACTGTATCCCACTTCGTTGGGGATAATACAATTGAAAAAGGGGCATGGGTCTCCATGCATGTCATGGTGGGTTGAGTATTTGTGTATTCGTGTCAATTCATTAAAACATCCCTGCAAACATGAGCGTTATGGAGAGCGAACATAAAATACGTTATTAAAAGCGCATATAAGAATCATATGACCCGTTTGACCTTGATCTTGAAGATACTGACCAGGGTGTTGGGTTCTGCACGTCGTCTCGATGAGATGGGTATTTGTGCCATTTTATTTCAAAATCCCTCCAGACACGAAATAGACATTATTATATGCATCTAAGAAGTATATGATCTTTATTATGACCTGTAAGACCTTGACCTTGATGATACAGATCCGGGTGTTGAGTACTGCACGTCGTCTTGATGAGATTATATGTTCCAATTTATTTATACAGCGGACACGAAACGTGTAACGGACGAACGGACGGACGGACGGACAAAGCCAAAACTATATACCTATATAACCTAAATAACAAAGGTAAAACTTGTCTATAACTAATTGGGGTGTAACGAAACCTCAGGTTTATTCATTTTTTCCTTTATTCAATACGAATTCTCGGATAAGCGTGAATGGTCAATATAATGCAAAACGAATGAATCCGGTACCGATGTGTCTAACACTGGGATATAGAAAACCGTGAAAAGTTCCTTCCGTGAACCATTCATACAAAACTGAATGAAACCTTTTTTTTAAAGCTTCCACGACAGAAGAAATTATCGCTGGGGTGTCATTCGATTATTTTCCTTAAACGGGAATTGCGCAAGACTATTCCGGAATTGCACAAGGTGTGGTTAAAATATATAAACTATTTGTCACGTATTTCTGCGAAATTTGAGGCTCAAATTTCGGTAGTATTGGCATTTTAAATATTGAGTTCTGCTCAACCCGGGCATAGAGGGCGTGAACGGTAGCAAGTACATTTCATTACCGCTCATGAACATTCTCAATCAAACAGAGACTGGAATCTGTTTTGTATGTATCGTGTTCGACGATTTCCAAATCTCCTTTCATACTTTTAAATATAGGCTTTGGTAACCTTTGATATAAAATTCGCCAAGTTTTCATTATTGTATACTAGAGAAATTTATATTTCTGTCTCGCCCACGATAGAGGGTAGCGAGACATAGCAGTCACTTTTCCGGCGGCGGCGGCCACATTTTAAATCAACTATATCCCAACAACCGCTGCTCGTTTTTTGCTGAAACTTTGTCATATGCTTTGTTGGGTCAAAGGACATCACATAATGCCAACATTACCAAGGTCAGGGTCATATTTTGCGTTATTTACCCAAAACTTAACCTTGGTTAGGTAAAGGTTAAATAACTTAACCTCAGTTAACTGTATGTAAATGCCTACTTTTCTTTGTTTGATACTTGGTCATATGTATTGCTGGCATTGATGGACATCACTGAATAAAAAAAAAAATTACCAATGGCAAGGTCATATTTTGCATTATTTTCCCAAAACTTAACCTTGGTAAAGTAAGTTAACCTCAGTGATTGCCTGTTAGGGTTAGGGTTACCCATTTTCTTTGTTTGATATTTGGTCATATGTATTGTTGGCATTGTTGGACATCACTGAACGACAAAAAATACCAAGGTCAAAGTCATATTTTGCGTTTTTTTCCCCGAACTTAACCTTGGTAAGGTAATTTAACCTCAGTTAACTTTATGTGATTGTCTCACTTTATGTCTTTGATACTTGGTCAAATGTATTTTTGGTATTGGTGGACATCACTGGACGACAAAAAATAACAAGGTCAAGTTCATATTTTGCATTATTTTCCCTAACCGTAAGCTTAATTAGGTAACATAACCTTGGTTAGTTACTTAACCTCAGTTAAATTTATGGGTTTGCCTCACTTTATGTTTTTGATACTTGGTCATATGTATTGTTGGCATTGATGGACATCGCTTGATGACAAAAATTAACAAGGTCAAGGTCAAATTTTGCTTATTTTCCCCCAAACTTAACCTTGGTTAGGTAACTTAACCTCAGTTAACTTATGTGATTGCTCACTTTATGTCTTTGATTCTTGGTCATATGTATTGTTGAAATTGGTGGACATCACTGAACGACAAAAAATACCAAGGTCAAGGTCATATTTTGCGTTATTTTCCCCAAACTTAACCTTGTTTAGGTAACTTAACCTTAGTTAACTTTATGTGACTGTCTCAATGTATGTCTTTGTTACTTGGTCAAATGTATTGTTGGCATTGGTGGACATCGCTGGACGACAAAAAATACCAAGGTCAAGGTCATATTTTGCGTTATTTTCCCCAAACTTAACCTTGGTTAGGTAACTTAACCTGAGTTAACCTTATGTTATTGTCTCACTTTGTATTTGATACTTGGTCATATATGTATTGTTGGCATTGGTGGATATCAATGGAAGACAAACCATAAAGAGGTCAGGGTCATAGTTTGCGTTATTTCCCCCAAACTTAACCTTAGGTAGGTAACTTAACCTCTTATGATTACCTCGCTTTTATTTGTTTGATACTTGGTCATAGGAAGTATTGTCTTTGGTGAACATCATTTAAGCACAAATTTAATAAAATATTTCATATGCCGTTTGCCGCGGTGGGCGAGACACCCTCAGACCGAGGACTTGTTGAGAATATTGCCACTTTTTTTTGTGAAAGCACTTAGACCCAGCAGAACTAGCGGGGAGCACCCACCAACCTATGATTTAAAACGGTTATCACATGTTCAGGTGGATCCCCAGATAAAATTGACGTACATGTTATTAATCAATACATTACATAGGATATTTAGAGCCAGTCGCCCCAAAGAAAGGAAGATACGTAGAAATACGGAAAGCTGCCCTACTCTTACTAACGGATATATTCGAAGGATAGACTCCGATACACAGAACCGGTGTAAGAGAACGTGTTTTGCCCAATAATACAAAGAAAAAAATTAACTTGCGCCGATAAGGCTTTTACTCGGGTCCTCCGGATTTGAAATCCAACTTGCTATTAACTAGACCACGCCAGCCCCTTGAAGAGTATGAATTTCCCGCCGATGTTTGGAGGGGGAAAACTCGTTAAATGTGAACATCTAAAAAATATCTCCTATCATAACGTGTTTCAATAAGTTGACCACCGCACACACCCCAAACACTTGACAACATTTATGTGTGTGCTTGTTTTGCTTGTCTATAAGTTTGTGCAACATGTTGACCCCACTCCAGAGATGAATTCTGAATCTGCGTATGTAAAACACGCTCTTGTCATATATTAATCATAGTTGATATTAGGTTTGAACAGCACGTCGCAGATTTATCTTCGACATCAAACCGATAATTTTCGAACATATTTAGTCGTTTCTTTAGATGTATGCTTTCAGCTAGGATCCTGTGTCATAAATAACTAGTATCCGTTGCTTTGTAATGCACACACAACTTAAGGCTTCTGGCAATCGGTAGATATTATTATGTATTAAATACGTTCAATAGGTTTATGCCTGAAAATACATAATACAAGACATATAATATGCCAATAGTTGTCCCCGTTTTTGAAAAAAAAAAAATGGTTACATTATAGCTTTTGTGCTTACCAACACTTTTCAAAATCTCATAACTCTAAACAGTATACTTAAAAGTAAAGTACTAACCTAAATGCATAACACATATGTAAAGTAAGCGGTGTTTCGTTCGATTGTTTACCACTCAATCAGCAGCACCCTCGTATCATCAATGGTATCAAGTCACGGTGTTTTCTTCGTCATTTTGATATTTTAGCTATGATCATGTGACAAATTATGACGCGATGGCAGACTACCAAGACGTTGACACATGGTGACCCTGGTAGAGATTGATTGGAAATGAATCGGATTGATAGGAAATGAGTCGGATTGATAGGAAATGAGTCGGATTGATAGATAATGAGTCGATGTTTTCCGAAATCGTTTAAAATACATGATCAGGGAATTCTAAGAGGCAGTTCTGTTATTTGTCATGATACTATAAGCGTTACTGGATTTTACTGTATGTTTATTTTACATGTTTGAAAAATCGTGTTCTAGTATTGGAAAATCCCAAGGCGGTGATGCTTGATAATGAATTACAATTTCTTCAATATCACTCTGACCACGGTGTGCTGCTCTAATGTTGATTAGTGTCATGTACATACCTGTCAAGTCGCACGCATTGTACGTGAGGCACACGCATTTTGTGATTGAATCAAGGCCAAACGCATACATTCTAAGTTCTCGCGCATTTTGAACAATTGTTTTTGTTGTCGATTTTTTAAAAATAAAGTTTAGTAGATAATTTTACACAAAACAGAGATACCATTGTGCTGCTGCTGCTGCTGCTGCTGCTACTGATGCTGCTGCTGCTGCTACTGCTGCAGCTACTACTACTGCTACTACTACTGCTACTGCTACTGCTGCTGCTGCTGCTGCTGCTGCTGCTGCTGCTGCTGCTACTAATGATGCTGCTGTTGCTGCTACTACTGCTGCTACTACTACTGCTACTGCTACTGCTGCTGCTGCTGCTGCTGCTGCTGCTGCTGCTGCTGCTGCTGCTACTGCTGCTGCTGCTGTACTGTTTGTTAGTTTAATTAGTCATACCGTTAACAAATTTACTTTAAAATAACAACATATTATGAAGTAAATTGCACTTTGCGTGTTTGTTTCTGTGTTTTATGGTTGACTGTCCTCCTTGAATGCTACTTTCCCTGTCCGATCTTTTATATTTCTTTACACTTAAAATCGCTCTAAAAGGTCCTAAACGATGTTCGATTACCCCATCCACGGCAAACAAGTATAACCCTACAGATATCATAATCTAAAATTATCATATTGTTTAAATGCGTTCTACTATGTTGTTTTGTTCGAAAAATTGTCAATTTTTAAATAATTATCACTATTTACCAATGCTGATGCACTATTTATATCCATACATAATTATGCAGTATCGTAATAAAATCCACAATTGTGTTAACGAGCTGGTAAACCCCTAGCTGTATAAATGTCAACACGTTTCAAGCTAAAAGATGTATCCCATTCATCTGAATAGTTTCATTTGCATCTGTATTCTTGTACAGAAGAAATTCATATCCATATTTGTTATATTGTTATTATCTTATATAGTTATCATTCATATTCAGAAATTTCTATCTGGATTCAGAATTTAGACAGCTGATTCCTTTATAGTGATCACACATTGTTGAACAATTCTACCCTGTCTTTTGAAGGTACAACGACTAGTATTCGAGTCAGTTATGCACTTGCAACTGATAACCTGCAAGATTTTGTCACGATCTGGTGTTTCTTTTTCTGTTTCCAATACCAACAGTTTCCACTTGAAATCGTTCATCCCCACTCCTGAGGAGCGATATCAGTATTCCCTTGCCTAACCCGAATCTGTGGTTTTTAGATGTGAGTGAAAGTTTTAGGGAGTAACATATGTATCACTGACGGCAACCTTCTTGAAGGATTTAATAAATGTAAGGGAATCTAATGTTCTTGAATATTCCACGATTTTGTATTTTTTGAAATTTTCTTTGGTTTTGGTTTTAATTTTGCAATCTAGAAGATCTGTATCATCGACAATAACAATGGTTTGCTGTTCTACTGCACACTCTACAGTGAGTATTGTAACAATGAGCAGATCATCATCGCTGTCTGCTCTTTTTCTTCCAATGCCATATGACACTAAGTGCTCATTAAACTGTGAATGAAATGCTGATTGTAGAATTCTTTAGAAACATTTATTTTCATAATTGCTGTGAAATTCACAGTAATTCCAATAATATCCTTGTTTTTTTGCAATGTGCAGTATATGTTGTGTTGATGAAAAGTTCGGATATCCATCAAATACAACTACTGGTACATCATGCTTTCCAAAATTCGTGTCATTAAAGAACATATTTTGTTGAAAAATCGTCTATGTTCAGAAAAGATAAGTCCATCAGGAAGAGTAGGATTCACAGAATACAATCACTCTAAAATGTATTACAACGCAAAGGTGATTACTAACACATTCAGTAAACAAACACATCACAAACACATAAGGGTTGACAACAGGGATACTGCCTTGCAACCGTCAGTGGCAAAAGGGGCCACCTGGGAGTTTAAACCGGTTCAAGGGTGCACCAAATCTCACTTTTACCCTGCCATCATCCCTAAACAACAGGACAGTGTAAATAAAAAAATCACCCACGAATTAACCCCTTACATTTGAGAAAACGTAGATTGGTGTAATAAGAAAAAACAGAAATGTTCGTGTTTATAATACATATATAAAAAAAAGAGTTAAACCTAAGAAGCTAATCTCATATGTACTCTATGACTTGTCTGAAGTCAGAGCATCAAGGGGAAAACCGTTTAGGGCTCACAAAACGGAGTGAACGACAAACCGCGAATCTATGATATTCTCTGAAGAAGCAACCCACCATCTAAGACATACTTGGATTGATGAGTACCTCCTGTAGTTGCTAGCTTGCCAAAAAAATTGAACATTGCATAAGCCAATTGAGGTTTATTTGCAACCCGAATAAAACAAGTGGAAATGGTGGATGCGTGCAAACTTTATACGTGGAAAGGGAAGTTAGCTCTTCTTGACTTATCCTGTCGAAATGAATCTATCTATCTACCTGTCTCTTGCAGCATACACACCATGTTGAAACAAAAACTGTGGATCACTGAATGCACTTAACATCTATTTTCACAGATACTTTTGTGTCAAGAGTCGCGGCCTGAAAATGTTCTTGAATGAGCAAGAAAACACTCTTTCCCAGACATAGAGTCAATAACTTTTTGTCAAATATCCTTATAAGTGTCAGCATTTAAAATTCGTCTTCTGTGACGCCTATTGAAATGCTTCGACTCGTTGTAACTTCACTGAAAGGCGTTCTCGCTAAGACATATTCGCATATATTTTTTATATCAATATAATCTCTGTATTTTTTTGACTTACTAAATCCCAAAAGGACGGTGACGTTTGATGTTTGTCTGCAGTCTTGTCGTGCCCTCAAGGGTTTATTATCTTGTTGCTCTGGCTTCTGCCAAGTCAGTGAGTACCTTCTTTGTGGCCTGCTAGGCTATTGTGTTTTTTGTATTTATATATACACGAGCAGCTTTGTGTTTAACTTATATTGTCTATTAATGCTGCCTTGTTGGTAAGAGAATAGTTCATGGCGAGGATTTCTTTATTTACACTGTCCCGTTTTATTGGGTTGACGGTAGGGTAAGTGTGAGGTTTGGTGCACCATAGAACCTGGTTTAAACCCCAAGCGGCCTTTTTTTGCCACTCACCGTTCCAAGGCGGTAGCCCTATTGTCAACCCTTTTGTGTTTGTGATGCCTTATTTGGCATTTTATTCATCTTTAGATTTGTTCGTCGTTTCTGTGTGTCTTTGTGGTTGACTGTCCTCCTTGAGTGCTGCTTTTCCTGTTCGATATTTATATCTATATTTACTGTTGTCTTTGTGCTGTTCATTCGAAATGAATGTCACACTAGGGAATTCCTGCATGTCTTCATTGGTACATGTTCCGTTTCAAGCTGTCCAAGTTTAAAGAAGTCAGACAGTCCTTTGTAGTTCTGCCATTACCCTTCCCCTTGTTAGGCCACCAACTGTATTTGAACTTCTCACGAGCCCTTGCTCTATCACGATATCGGTCAACAGGACTGCCCAATAAAGATCACTTATACGCACTACATGAAAACCTTCCATAAAATGTATGTACAATTCGTGATAGTCTTTTTGCAACTAAGACATGTTTTGAAGGTACGAATATGCAGCATTTCTCTTTGGAGATCGCTGAGCCCGATACTTATATTTAGTTATCGGTGGTACATTTTCAATTTCATTTGTTTTCTTACTTAATTTTTGATTCGGTGGTTCCACTACTCCGGCCGATAAAAGGCTCTGGGTATTGTTTAACCACTTATAGGATATGTTGTCTGCTTTTTAATTTAGTCTTTTGGCTGTTACTTGTGATACGCAGGCTTCATAACCGCTGCTCCCAACTCAATTTCATTATGTTTATTTCGCTCTTCAGGGCATTTAATTTTATTAGATACAGGGACCTTACGCCGTACGACATGGGGAAGCATATAACTCCATGTCCACCGCCGTATGCATGCCATCTTCGGGATGGATAAAATTGTGTACTAATGATTTTATGAATATTGAGTTCTGCTCAACCCGGGGATAGAGGGCGTGAGCGGTAGCTAGCATATTTCACTACCGCTCATGAAAAGTCTCAATCAAACCGAGACTGCAATATTTATTTCGTATGTGTCGTGCTCTGCCGTTTCCAAAGGTCCATTGTCATACTCTTTTTCTTGACAAATATTTGAGACGAAGATCCCAATTGCCAATGAGCTCTGCTTTAATAGATACGTAATCTTTCCACCAGATATTGTAGCCAGAATTTTGTGGTTCTATAGTTTGAAGCAGCGGATTTATATTGGCTCAGATTGGCATTCACCTGATCATATAATTAGAGTGAGCGGACATCTGGAATATCTTTCTTTCCTTTTAAAAGTTCAATCAGTAGTTCCTCTGGTTAATAAAGATCGATCGACTTTTTTGCTTCTTGACTTCCCGGTACAGTCTCATGATTTATGTCTGATAGATTCATCAAAACATTCATTTGACATGCTAGTCTCAGGTTCCATCTCAGATTCCATTTCAAGCATTAAAGTCATATATACGGAACATTTATGATTATAATTGAATGGAGAACGGCTTCTACAAGCAAGTGCCCACACATAAGTATTTATTAATCCTCGCTGTATTACACTGGGCATTTTAGTGAGCAGACCTCGGTTTTAAATCTCATCTGAAAGACTGACCAGGTGTGAAATTCCTTTTTAAGTATTTAGAAAAAATAATCCAAATTAGGTCCAGGCTGGTATAGAATGCACGACTCCTGGATTACTAAACCGAGGTCCTAACCATTACCCCGTGGTGACACCTAACTGCATACGAATGACTTGATATGGCTTCTTCGCTAAGTCTTTTTGCTTCATATCATGTTCAAGAACAATAGAAATATATTCAGGATGCCTATTATATTTCCCTTTCCCAGGGGAGTCTCTAAATAACCTTAAATGTGTTGATGAGCAGTTAAGCAACATGTAATTTTATAGCGTATGTTGTGTTTAAATAAATGTAACCATTGCGTTAAATTTCCCAATAATCAAAGACCAATGTATTGTAGACTCATTCTAGGGGAAAGACGCTTTAATTAATAGATACGTGTGTTATAAGGTTCGTAATTTCATTTTAATTGGACCCAGTGTGTCGTTTAAATATGTTCTAAACTAAGTTCATTGAGTGAAACCAGAGAGACATCAAACACATGTTAAACAGATTGATATATATTTATATTTACAAAGCGAAAATAGACAAGTTGTATATTATTCGGACATGTCCTTTAAGCGAAATTTAATTTACAAAATAAACCAAATAAAAGAGCTTCGATTTAATTCTATTTTCTATTTGAGATCAAACTATGTCTATACATTCAGAAACAATCATAACATTTTCTGTTGCAATTAGTCCTGGGTAAAAGTTCATATTTATTAGACTATAGTGCCATCAGTATACGGCACCGAAAGGGTTAAACAAGATTCAAACTGCTTTATAATCTTCAATAAATCTTCCATAAAGGGAAATAGTATTACAACTTCATAATGTTACCCTTTTATTCAATATTTCGCCCCTTGGCCTTTTCCAAGGGGTAAAGATTTCACGAAGCACTTATGTAACGTCCATTTTGCATGTAAGCGACCAAAGTTATGACAATATCGTAATATAACACAATTGTGGCTTTTTTACGATACAGCATAATTATGTATGGATATAAATAGTGCATCAGCATTGGTAAATATTGATAATTATTTAAAAATTGACAATTTTTCGGACAAAACAACATAGTAGAAAGCATTTAAACAATATGATAAGTTTAGATTATGATATCTGTAGGGTTATACTTGTTTGCGGTGGGTGGGGGTAATTTTAAGTGTAAAGAAATATAAAAAGATCGGACAGGGAAAGTAGCTTTCAAGGAGGACAGTCAACCACAAAACACAGAAACAAACACGCAAAACAGACAAACAAGAAGGCAAAAGTAATAATAAATGCAAACGACATCACAAACACAGAGAGCTACCGCCTTGGAACGGTCAGTGCAAAGTAAGCCACTGGGGCTTTAAGCCGGTTCTAGGGTGCACCACACCTCACACTTACCCTACTTCGTCCCATTAAAACAGGAAAGTGTAAATAAAGAATACCCCGAGTAAGTTAACGCGAAAAAGTGCAATTTACTTCATAACATGTTGTTATTTTAAAGTAAAAAATAACAAACATGATAACAAATAACTGAATGTGTTATTATCCGGGAAAAAATGAATTTTAAAGCAAGAAAAAAGTGACATATTTTTTTCTTAAAAGCCTTAACTTCGATTTTTCTCTACTTTCATTTCCTCCTTCTGTGTGGTTTTCCCTCTGGAAAAAAATTGGTTTCAATTGTGTACTAATTTGTTCGGGGTTTTGGTTTTCTTTTCATATATTTACTAGACTATATACTATATGCAAATGAGGAGATCAATACAATGACGCATGTACAGTATGGGCAGGCCGATACTATGGATACAGTATGGACAGGCCGAGACGTGGATACAGAATGGTCAGGCCGAGACATAGATACCGTATGGGCAGGCCGAGACATGGATACAGTATGGACAGGCCGAGACATAGATACCGTATGGGCAGGCCGAGATGGACATGCCGAGACATGGATACAGTATGGACAGGCCGATACTATGGATACAGTATGGACAGGCCGAGACATGGATACAGTCATGGCAGACCGAGACATGGATACAGTATGGACATGCCGAGACATGGATACAGTATGGACAGGCCGATACTATGGATACAGTAAGGGCAGGGCGATACTATGGATACAGTATGGACAGGCCGAGACATGGATACAGTATGGACAGGCCGAGACATGGATACAGTCATGGCAGACCGAGACATGGATACAGTATGTGCATTTCGAGACATAGATACCGTATGGGCAGGCAAAGACATGGATACAGTATGGACATGCCGAGACATGGATATAGTATGGGAATGCCGAGACATGGATAAAGTATGAACAGACCGAGACATGGATACATCATGGGCACGCCGAGACATGGATACAGTTTTGGCATGTCGAGACTTACTTATATTTAATTATCGGTGGTACTTTTTCATTGTTTTTGTTTTCTTACTTAAATTTCGATTCAGTGGTTCCATTACTCCGGCCGATTAAAGGCTCTGGGTATTGTTTAACCACTTATGGGATATGTTGTCTGCTTTTTAATTTAGTCTTTTGACTGTTACTTGTGATATGCAGGCTTCATAACCGCTGCTGCCAACTAAATTGCATTATGTTTATTTCGCTCTTCGGGGCACAGATTTTTATTAGATACTGTGACCATACGCCGTACGACATGGGGGAGATTAATGCATGCCATCTTCGGGATGGTTACAATTTTGTACTATTGATTTCATTAATATTGAGTTCTGCTCATCCCGGGGCTAGAGGGCGTGAGCGGTAGCTAGCATATTTCACTACCGCTCATGAACAGTCCCAATCAAACCGAGACTGCACTATTTCGTATGTGTCGTTTTTGGCCGTTTCCAAAGGTCCATTAGCATACTCTTTTGGAAACAGTGTGGGCAGACCGAGACATGGATACAGTATGGGCACGCCGAGACTTGTATACAGTATGGGCATATCGAGATATGGATGCAGTATGGGTAGACCGATACATGAATACAACCGAGGCATGGATACAATATGGGCAAGCCGAGACATGGATACATTATGGACAGGCCGAGACAATGCGGGGAGAGATTACGAACTTACTGAATGTCCATCATTTCTCTCTTAAATAGATATTAAATTCATCAGCGCAACATGGCAATCTACATTTCAAACAATTTTGAAACTGCCTGAAATAATATTTAATCAATTTTCTACTGGTTTTGAAAAACATGTTAAATATTTATATTATTTTCTATTGTGCGTCGTAACTATTGTGACTGTCTCCATAAACGAAGATCACAGTGGAATAGTTTGTATCATTGTACGTTATGCAATTTGTTCATTTGTCACTACTGTTATCATGTATTATGCATGAGATATTTTATCAACCTATCGCAATAATAAAATAATCTGTCATAATGAAGGCTTGCAAAAGGAATTCTTTGACATGTTCGCTACCAAATTCTCTCTCACCGGAATTAAACATGAGTATAATGAAGTTAACATTGAATTATCCCAAGTTCCAGTGTTTGATACGGGTTTTCTATAAAATAATGAATACACTTTGTTCCTTTCCCCATACATTTTATACCATTGTATGAACTGGTCATCAAGAGGAATGCTATCTGTTTTAAATAGTTTAATGCAACTGTAACTAACAATGGCCATCATAACATTGAATCAGATGACTTGATCACATGGTATGCTAGCTTAGATGTGGGGGATGGTAGAGGCTTGCTGCTAGATGATGTAACATTAACGATGCCAACCTGTTAATGTTACTGTAACGATGTCCATTATAAAACTAGAACCAGATTACTTGGTCTCGTGGAGCAGGATGTTAGCTCAGCTTAGGAGGATAATACCTGGTTACCGCTAGTTGATTGTATTTGTAACGATGCCAGCCATAATACTGGTACCAAATGACCTGGTCTATTGGAGGAGAATGCTAGCTGGTTTCAGATAGTTTAATGTAACTGTAATGATGTCCATCATAAAATTTGAACCTTATGACTTAGTCACTGGAGGGAGGAAGCTAGCTTAATTGAGGAGGATGATAGCTGGTTACCGCTAGTCTATTGACACTCAATCTATGCCCATTGTAATAATTAATCAGATGACTTGGTCTCATTCGGGAGGCTGCTATCTTAGCTGAGGAGGATGGTAGCTGGTTGCCGCTGGTTGGTGCAACTGTAACGATGCCAAGCATAATACTGGCACCAAACGATATGTTCACTTGGAGGAAGATGTTAAACTTAGCTGAGGAGGATGATAGCTGGTTGCCGCTAGTCGATTGTTACTGTAACGATGCCAAGCATAATACTGGCCCCAAATGGCATGGATACTTGGAGGAGGATGTTAGCTAGTGTTTGCTGATTTAATGTTACTGTAACGACGCCCATTAGAACACTGGAAACGGTTGAATTGGTCACTTGAATGAGGATGCTAGCTGGTGTTCGCCAGTTTGATGGCCAGCATAACGTTGAAATAGCATGACTTGATCACTTGGAGGAGGTAAGGAGGATGATAGCTTATTGACGCTAGTTGACAGTTGAAACTGTGATGATGCCAACCATAATACTGGTACCAAATGGTCTCATGGAGGAGGATGCTAGCTTAGCTGCGGCGGATGCCAGCTGGTTGCCGCTATTTGAATGTAACTGTAACGATGCCAACCATATTACTGGCACCAAATGACCTGGTCTATCGGAGGAGAATGCTAGCTAGTTTCCGATAGTTTTAAATAACTTTAATAATGGCCATCATAAAACTAAAACCAGATGACTTGGTCACTTAAATGAGGATGCCAGCTAAAGTTCGCCAGTTAAATGTAAATGTAACTATGCCCATCATAACACTAAAACCAGATGACTTGGTCACTTAAAGGAGGATGCTAGCAGGTGTTCGCCAGTTGAATGTAACTGTAACGATGCCCATCGTAACAAAACCAGATAACTTGTTCACTTAAAGGAGGATGCTAACTGCTTTTCGCTAGTTTAATACAACTGTAACTAAAGGTGGCCATCATAACATTGACTCAGATGACTTGATCACTTGGGGGAGGATGGTAGCTTAGCTGTGGATGTTGCTAGATGGTTGCCGCCAGTTTAGTGTAACTGTAACGATGCCAAACAAAATACTGGCCTGGCACCAAATGACCTGGTCTCTTGGATGAGAATGCTAGCTTGTTTCCGATAGTTTAATGTAACTGTAAGAATGTCCACCATCAACTTGAACCAGACGACTTGGTCACCACTTGAGGGAGGATGCTAGCTTAGCTGAGAAGGATGCTAGCTGGTTGTCGCTTGTTTATTGAATCTGAAACTATGGCCATTATAACACTAAAGCAGATGACTTGTTAACTTAAAAGAGGATGCTAGCTGGTGGTCGCTAGTTTAATACTACTGTAACAAACAGTGGTAATCATAACATTGAAACCAGATGACTTGATCACTTGGGGGAGGATGCTAGCTTGGCTGTGGATGATGCTAGAGGGGTGCCGCTAGTTAAGCGTAACTGTAAATATGCCAACCATAATACCTGGTCTCTTGGAGGTAAATGCTAGCTGGTTTCCGATAGTTTAATGTAACTGTAATGATGTCCATTATAACACTAGAATCAGATGACTTGGTCACTTGGGGGATGCTAGTTGATTGCAACTGCTACGATGCCAACCATAATACTGGCACCAAATGGCCTGGTCTCTTCGACGATAATGCAAGCTGGTTTCTGATAATTTAATGTTACTGTAGTGATGCCCATCATGACACTGGAACCAGATAATTTAATCACTTGAGAGAGGATCCTAGCTTAATTGGTTGATTGCAACTTTAACGATGCCAACCATAATACTGGCACCAAGTGACTTGGTCTTTGGAGAAGAATGCTAGCTGGTTGCCGCTAGTTTAGTGTAACTGTAACGATGTCAACCAAAATACTGGCACCAAATGACCTGGTCTCTTGGAGGAGAATGCTAGCTGGTTTCCGATAGTTTAATGTAACTGACTTGATTCCCATTATAACACTAGAACCAGATGACTTGGTCACATGGGGGATGCTTGCGTAGCTGTGGAGGATGCTAGCGGGATGTTTGCAGATGATTGCAACTGATGCCAACCTGTTAATGTTACTATAGCGATGTCCATTATTACACTAGAAATAGATGACTTGGTCACTTGGAGGAGGATGTTAGCTGAGCTGAGTAGGATGCTAGCTGGTTGCCGCTGGTTGGTTGCAACTGTAAATGGCATCAAATGACATGGTCACTTGTGAGAGGATGTAACATGTAGCTAGTTTTCGCTGATTTAATGTTACTATAATGATGCCCATTAAAAACTAGAACCAGATGACATGGCCACATGTTGGATTATAGCTTAGCTGAGGAGGATGCTAGCGGCTAGCTGCTAGTCTATTGAAACTGAAACTTTCGGATAGTTTAACTGTAACGATGCCACCATAACACTAAAACCAGATGACTTGGTCACTTAAGGATGGATGCTATCTGGTGTTCGCTAGTTTATTGTAAACGGTGTATTGCCTATAAATATGTATTGACATTTTCATCGCGGTTTCACATCGATTGAAATATGCTTGTGCCGCGATGTTAATATTAAATTTATCCGCATACAAACATTGATATCGGCAAATATTGACTACCTCTTCTATATGCGTTTGTACGATTCAATATCGAGCCGGTCATGTGATTATCACGTGTGGTTAGTGTTCCTAAGCACCTGTTTGTGTTAGTTTCATACTATCACGTCTAGAGCAACATCATTGTAGATTGAACAGCAGGAGACACTGGATCGGTAATTGAATTCATGACAAACGGTTGCGTGTCAAATACTGGGGGTTGCATTTTATCAACGTTAACATTGCCTCATTGAATGTGAGTTCACAGTGTTAGTTTAAATATCAGTTTTAAATAAATATTTCATGGATTTGAAATTCGGATAATACATTTTGTAAAGCATACACGTTTTAGAATATAATTTTAGTTTATCATTCTTCAAACAGTATAAGTTAAACAGAAACATTATTGTGAAATCTGTAAGTACTTGAATCAGATGTGCTTTAAAATACTAGTATACATGTACGTTAGTTGTGTTATCCATTCAAACTGTCGTAGAATACATATATTTTTTGTTCTAAATGTTATCTAAAAAATGTATTTACATGTGCTAAAATTGACTCTGCCCTTCTACCTGTGTTTACTCCTTCAAAACGCCGCCGCACAAGAATGTCGTGCAAAGAATTCCATCAATTTCAATAGGAACCACTTGAACGTTCGACTAAACGGATACGTGATCCAAAATATAACCGTACCTACTGCAGCCGATTGTGCGCGGGAGTGCTTTCGTCTGACAAAATGTTTGTCCTTCAATATGGCTACGTCAATTGGTCTCTGTCAACTTAACTCAGCCAACATCAGCACGAATCTTATTCCGAACTTAGTAGCCGACCCAAGTTCAATTACTTCGACCTCTCTGTTTTTCCAGATGTACGTATGTGTTTTTCTAACCTGTCGGACTGTGTTTCCGCTCAAAGAATTTAATATACTTCAATCTGTTGCAATAAAAGGAAAATCTACAGCGACGCCAATTTGACGTAAACGTCCAAACCGCACCTTTTTAGTAAATTATATAGAACTGAAAGAAGTCCGTTGAACAAATTATGGCCGAGAAAGAGAATGCTGCATATACCCGCAGTTTGTGAGAAGGGGATGCATAAACAATAGACAATTCCTCACCGCGACAACGATATTATTATATAAACAACACGGGGAATAAATCTCCTCTTGAAATAACATTGCAGAATAACTCATATCAATCATAACACGAATAGAAAGTTAAAATCAAACAAGGTTATCCGATGGCTCTATAGTCTTATGGTAATGCATACGGTTTCACATTTAGGAGGACTCGTGTATTTTTCAGTGATTCGGGAAGTGATATTTTATGTTGCTACAACGAACGAGATTAAAAATGATGCTCTCGTGTTATAAGTTTCTCTCCAAATGTGCGGGATTACGGCCATGTCACGTAAGAGTGAGATATTTTAATAAAATATATGTTACCTTATACTCCGTAAGAATAACTATTCAACGTATATTCAAAGCGTGGTGTGGAGACCGGGTTTACATGCGTGTCCCGGTTAAGAATTGTCTTGAGGGTTTCGGGTATAGAAAGTATATTTTAAGGGGTTGAATAAAACGTTCGCAGAGGGAGATTGACCTATTGGCATCCGTGCTAATTACAGCTTTATCGGAAAATAGTGTATCAACTGACCCTGATCGATTATTTGACAAATTATTTTAATAAAAATGAATGCACAAAAGCATTTGTCGATGTGTACTCCATGTCTATGGGTAATGGTATGATATTTATGTATTAGGATGATTTATTGTATGCCAGTATTTTGATGATACAACATATACTAGATTCGTTAGTGAAATGATGTGCTACAAAATTAGTTTGATTATATGTACCGAATATTGACCGAATCTACACATAATACCTTCACATATTACCTAGTTTAAGATCCTCTAGTTTATTGTATTGTAGACAATTGCGGGCTCCTGCGGCAAGAAGCCATGCTTGGTGCATCAGATTTGTCTATCAACGAATAGTAAACAACACACCTGTGCTAACGTAGGTAAGCCATGTAGATAAGATATGTAAGACATGTAGAGAGGTCATGTTGGTAAGAAATATTTGTAAATATGATATAACAATCTAACAGAAAAAACAGCATTCAAGGACCACAGTCAACCAAAAACACACACAGAAACAAAAAACAGATTTAAAGATGAATAAAAGGCCAAATAAGGCATCACAAACACAAAATGGTTAACAATAAGGCAACCGCCTAGGAATAGTCAGTGGCAAAAAAGACCGCTGGGGTTTTAAACTAGGTTCAAGGGTGCACCGAACCTCACACTTACCCTACTGTCAACCCAATAAAACGGGACTGTGTAAATACAGAAATTCCCGCCATGAATTATTCTAACCAACAAGGCAGCATTAATAGGCATTATAAGTAAAACAAAACGATGCGCCTTAAGCCATGTTAAGGCCAAACAAGAGGTTATCCATTCGTATTACACAACTAAACATGTTTCATGACAGATGTCTATATTTTATGTTCTATGTTTCTAAAACTATGTGTTGAAATTGATCAGTAGATATAAACTAGGTTTTACGCAAGCAAGAATACAATAGCTGCCGCAGGAATATAATAGTATATCTGGAGAGGAACTAGATAACAAGTTTCTTTCAATAATAATAAGTTAAGTCGTCGGAGATTAATAAGAAGATATTAAGGTCGAGCAGGTAATATAGCAATAACCACAGCCAAACAAAAACACGCATCGAAACAACAACAATTACAATGGTAAATAAGAGGCAAGGCATATGAGATATGTGCAGAATTTTGACTAGTGGATGCATTAGTGGGGAATGGTATTAATTCCACTTGAATGATTAAATTTGTTGCATTTTTAAATATTAAAACGAAGGATATGGAGTTAAAACTAGGTGTGATGAGGCCTGAAATAGTTAGCTCAAACAGGTTTAAAAAATATTGTTTCGTAGGAAGGATTGACTTCATTTGGTTTTAAGAATAAAACGTACCAGTTGCCATCACCTGTCCGTAATTATAATTACGTTCTCCTTTATATGAAACAATAAACGAAAAATACAAAATGGCCTTGTCCCAATTTGAGTAACTCGGTGTTGCGCGTTGATTTATCTTAGTAATTGGTATACTACCAGTCCATATTTATAACGCACAGTAGGAAACTACGTTTTTCATTGATCTAGAGCGTCAGGCTATACAGACATGTGATAAAAACTAAACAATGAGTCGGACATTTTCTGCTCCAC
Source organism: Cyrtodaria siliqua (assembly GCA_037043455.1). Classification (NCBI taxonomy): domain Eukaryota; kingdom Metazoa; phylum Mollusca; class Bivalvia; order Adapedonta; family Hiatellidae; genus Cyrtodaria; species Cyrtodaria siliqua. Next base: position 71,689 of record JAWPHD010008159.1, read on the forward strand.
TTCAAAAATGCATGTGTATCATATTCCTTTTAATTTCCATCCAAATTGATGGAAATAATTTAAATTTCCTTCCAAATGAATAAAACTCTTCATAATTTACTTCTAATTTGATTTTCTTTCGAATACATTCCCTTCAGAACTTGCATCATTGACAGGGTTGATGGTTGATGGTGTGTCTTAATTAAAAAACAACAACACAATGCTTGATTTGACCAACATTATATCCAGAAACGTGTTAATGACCCCTCAAAAGTAATCCAAGCCCCAATTTTCCAGCATTTAGCCCCAAAGAAAAACCTTTCCCCGGAAAAAAACTTCCATGTATCACATTATTACAACTTTTAAAATGAGGACACACTGCCTAAAGAGTCGTGTCCACAACTTTTTATAGAATAAACTTAATTATTGAAAATGTGGACACGCCGCCTTGTAGACCCGTGTCCTCTTTTTTAAAAGTACACTTTCTTAGGAAAAACATATTTTATTTGGAAAATGTGGACACACTGCCTTATGGAGCCGTGCAAAAAGTGTAATAATGCGACACATGGAAGGTTTATTACGGGGAAAGGGTTTCCTTTGGGGACAAATACTAAGGAAAACGAGCTTGGATTTATTTGTGTGTGTGGGGCGTGAGAGGTAAAATATCAAGCTTTTGGAAATGTGGACACAGATCATGTTGGTGAATTACGCATTTTGTTTGTTTTTAAAATGTGGACACAGCATCAATCCTGTCAATGTTGCAAGTTTTGAAGGGAATGAATAAGATTTTGAAGAAATATATGTTTTATTATTATCATTATTTATATGTTTGTATCTATTTGGAAGGAAATGAAATGGAATATATTACATATATTAGGCATTATGTTGAAATGGGGACACAACATCTATCCTGTCAATGTTATACGTCTTGAAGGGAATAAATACGTTTTTTTTTATTTAGACCCGTCTCTAATCCTTTCAATGTTACACATTTTGAAGAGAATGAATAGGATTTTTTTTAATTTGGACACACCTTGACACACCATAAATCCTGCCAATGTTACACGTTTTGGAGGGAATGTTTGATAAGATTTATTTATGGGGAAATGTATATTTTGTCGATCTATTTGGAAGGAAATAAAACAAAATATATTGCAAACTCACAGTTTATGGCAAACAGAAAATTAGTGACCTCAGCTTGCTGGAATTTAACAATGCCTCAGCAACATGCCCTGATTTCACTACGCACGATGACACAGTTGTAAATCTGACCTTGTAATTGTGAATGTAACCAATAAAATCATAGAAAATCATTTCATTCATAAACATTGTTGACTTTCAGATGTGATATATTTATTCTTCAAGAATACGGTTAGTAAATAAATACTGAAATTTGATCCGTTGTAAGCAACAAACACAAACAAGAGGGAAAAGTACCAGACTCGGTTTTATTGAGTCTGTTCATGAGAGGTAAGTATAAGGTGCAAAACCTCTCAGGCCTCCTAGAACCGGCTTAAGCGATATTCTACTTTAAAGCAACACATAATAACCAGACTGTTCCCTCGTTCATCAATTTAAATCGACCAATCAAATGATTTATTGTATAAGTTTTACTGGTTTAATACGGAATTAATCTCGCCATTGTCTACTAAACATGGCCGTCTTCAAAAAGTGGAATATGAGGAGGTGCCAACATCAGTCTTGAATTTTGAACACATAAAGGTCTTAGCAGGTAATTTCATAGACTCAGTAACCTGCCGCCTGTATTACTGTTTATCATATTGTATGTCGTCTCCTCCATATTCACCAAATTTAACCAGAACAATTGATCGTTGTTGAACTTCATTTCTAAAGAAATGTCCGATGATTTTAAAACACTGGTCAAACACGGCTTTGTAAAAGTTTAGAGTTAGATGGCATTAAAGCGTACAGGAACTTTTGTCTTTCGCGAAATGTTCCATTTTGTGTTATATCAATGTTTGAATATCTTTATCCTTTGAAAAACTTGAAAAAAGACTTGAACAAAATGTACAAAATCGAGTTGGTGGTGGACCCTTTTACAGTTCGCCACTATGCTTTCCTCTTTAATTGTACGATGATCGGACAGGCTGTGGACCCTATGATGACGCCTACCTAAAGCCCATTGGGACGTTTGCTGTTTGTCCATGATCTTTCTTGTCGTGCCCTTAATAGTGTATTCTCTTACTGCTCTGGCTTTTGCCAAGTAACTGAGTACCTTCATTGTGGCTTTCTAGGCTATTGTTTTTTTTGTATTATATTTACACGAGCATATTTGTGTTTTACTTATATACCCTATTGATAATGCCTTGTTGGTTAGAGATTAGATCATGGCGGGGATTTCTTTATTTACACTGTCCTGTTTTAATGGGATGACAGTAGGGTAAGTGTCAGGTTTGGTGCACCCTAGAACCGATTTAAACCCCCAGTCTTTGCCACTGACCGTTCCAAGGCGGTAACCCTATTGTCAACCCTTTTGTGTTTGTGATGTCGTTTGCATTTGTTATTACTTTTGCCTTTATGTTTGTCTGTTTGCGTGTTTGTTTTTGTGTTTTGTGGTTGACTGTCGTCCTTGAATGCTGCTTTTCCTGTCCGATATTTTTATCCTTCTTTACTCAAATTGGGACAAGGCCTATAAAATAGTGGGTTTAACTTAAACACGATTGACACCTTGACAGAACACAGTGTCACCCGTTTGAACGCGTGTAACACGGCGTGTTCATAGTATCTGAACGTTTTTTTGAATTTCATGTCCTAAATACGCTTGTATAACAAAGCTATGACATTCGGGCATATCCATCATAATTGTCCATATAGAAGTGTCTTAGCTGTTGTTCTCTTACAACCGGATATTTGTACATGTAAATGGTGTTCGTGTAATTAACTGTATTGGCATTCTATATCAACATTTAGGATGATAAAGTACGAATAGTGTTTCTCCTAAATGAAATTTGTCTGTTCAATATAGGAAAAATTTATCGTTCAGTTAATGTATTATTAATCACTTTCTACTGTTTACCCGTTCAGGTCTTCCAATACCGCTTTGATGGATCTGTGGATTTCTATAGAACTTTTCTTGAATACGAAAATGGATTTGGTGACGTTCATGGAGAGTTTTGGATGGGTATGAAAACGACCATAACGTTATTTATGCATTATCGAATGATTGAGAGTTCTTTGTAATGTCCAAAGTCGTATGATATATTCAATACAGGAACACGAAAGTGTACTGATATTTCGTATAACGGCACACTTTTAAAAAGGTACGCCGTTATACCAGATATCATACAATGGGCGTGGCTAGCGATAAAACAGTTATAGAAATAACCAACTTGGTGTTACACGCATATATCATGAAAAATATCTTGGCTTACGCTTCGGTATATTTCATGATATATGCTCGTAACACCTCGTTGGACATTCTATAACTAATACATAGTTTACAAACAACATTAGCTGATGTATATGTTCCATTCATAATATGAATTATTCACGAATAAAGTAATTTTACTTCAGATGTATTTGTTAAGCCGCTGTAGATTTGCATACTTAGCATATACATATCAGTCTGAAATGTAAGATTTAACTTACAAAATTACATATTACTGACATGATGAGTGATTAACATTATTACACATGCAGGATCCGTTAAAATAATATATGGTGTTTTTAGAAAGTTAACAGTTAAATTCAGTCTGTGTTTTTTGCTCCAAAATAAACATACAGTTTTACAATTTTTGGGTTATAATTGCTTTTTTAACACATAAAGTACAGTGACATATGTCTGTCATTTAATTTTTTTAAAGTACACGATATTTGCTCACAATAAAGCAGTTTTGAAAAATCTATTCATGTGAAATACTTTTATTTTCTCGAAAGAAGTATTTAAATGTATCTTTCCCCACCCCGACCACCCTCGAAAATCTACCATTTTCCGAGTATCTGCAATGCAAGAAAGCTAGTATTACCTCTATTTCCGCATATATCATGCTTTTGTTCTTGAATAGGATCATAGATACTGGAATTGAATAAAATTAATGTAATTCGATTTGATTTTTGTCATACAATTTCTATTTTTTTCTGCATAATTTAAATTGCCCGAAATTATAGGAAAGTTGTCAAAAATGGAATATTATGGGTCATATATTTATCTTAAGATATCTCAGGAACCTAGTCGGGGACCTATTATGTTTATAGTTGAAATATGCTTATGATAGACAATTCTAAGTATGTATCAAATCTTAAAAAAAAACTATTTATAGAAAATTATATGAACTTCAATTACTTTTATATTTCAAGTTAGGCATAGCAATGTTATAAACAAAATATGCTTGTTGACAGTCGACGCAGCTTTCAGTCTTATCACTGAAATAATTACATCAGCATATCAAAAGTTAGAATATAATACGTCATTGCGAACTATGCCAAATAAATATTTTTAATTTAACACAATATCACGATATACCATGTGCATTAATAAACTATTGAACTATTACGTTGTATCACTTGTACACTGCGCTTATGCATAGAATAGATAAACTGCAGGGTTAAATTGTTTATTCATAGTTCAGGTATTGTGTATGTAAACATCGTCTAAAAAGGACGCAGAGTACATTTACTTACAAATGTGTTATTTCAATAACATCTGGTGGTTTAATGCACATTTGACCGCCATATGTTTATACCAATACAACGTTTGTTTTATCTGCGTTAATTTTAAAAATAAACACATTGTGGCGTTGAAGGGTCACTCACTAAGGTTCAAGAAACATATGGCGACGTTTTGCCAAGGACTTAATAATAATAATAATAATAATATCGTTATTTCAAGAGGATAAAATATTTGGCTAGAAGCCAGTCTAACATATGGTTCTTAGACAAAATAGAAGATATTTACAGTTTATACAAACATGATTAAACCAATGGTACAAAAATAATAAAATGAATAAAATATGTCTAGAAACTTCATGATATTTCTAAAAAGATGGTATTTGAGATACATTGTATCAGACTGATTCAACATTTAGGTGATGTGTATACAATATAAAACTAATGTTTAAAACTCGGCAATTGTATTTTTATGTTTTTAACAATGTAAATATTAACATTTTAAGAATTGCATTTTAAAACGTAAAGAATTACGTCATATTGTCAAGTAAGTCAACAATGTACACGTGCATATACTGTGATTGACCTAGGTAATACATTGGTAATCAAATTGTCAAATTGCACATATAACAAATCACTTAAACAACACAATAAATGCTGCTGTAAGATGATCTTAACAATTAAAAGTGATGGTATTAGCTTGGACATCACAATAACAAACAGATGTGTCTTAAGCATGACATTTACTTGTCTTTCAATAGGACTGAAATACCTTCACGAAATGACGGATCAGAAAACAAGCGACATATACCTTCAGTTCGTAGACAGTAATGGAATTATCGTGACGGAACGATTTAGTGACTTTAACATATCTGCCGGAGCAAACTACACGTTACATGTCGGCGCACTTCGGGAACGTAATTATACCAATAATTATCCCCAAAGTAAGTACCCTGTTTTGTAATAACACGAAAGCGTTTTATAGAAGTAGGTGACAATGAATCTATCAGTTCATTAATGGTGTCATTTCTAACTTTTCTCAACACTTTAAAAGTATCTTAAATTAGCCGTTTCGTGTACATTGCCATGGTAGTTTTACAAAATTTATAAAAACAACGACTTAAAAAAAAACATGACCTTAATCATTAGCATACTACCTATTTAGTTTACTAGTTTATCCCTTCATTATATCATTATTTAATGTACACAAAGACACAAATACAACCACAAAGTATTACAAGGCGAACCTTACTTTCGTTTTGTCAAATGTCCACGTGCAGAATTGGCATTGTCGTATTGTGCACGGCCGTTTTTGTAACTTACGTGTTGACTTACGTAGGTATATACATATAACACGCACATCAACATTACACCAACCATACTCGTACAATTAAAGGTGAAATAATCTTTTGGGCATATATTCTGAAATATATGTATATAATATACAATCTGTTCAAATATTACACTTATTGGTTGTCCCGTTTTCTCACAGTAGCCAATTTTATCTCATAGCGCACACGCTTCGAGTTTCGCCTTTTTGAAGACAGGTAAGTGTCACGTGATCATGTGACATCATTGGTACCAAACGATTAACGGTGTCGCATTGAGTTGTATAGTATTGTCTATGTAGGATTACGTTTTATGGTACATGTTAAAAATGCCGTGTGCTGTAGCTGGGTGTCAAAGTGTGCATAAAAAAGGACAATCTAATAACATCAGTTTCTTTCGTTTTCCTAATAAGGTTAATGATAGATTAAGATTTGAAGTGTGGGTGGACCGCTGTCGACGAAAATCGCCCGTCGCGTCAAAAAAATGGGAACCTTCGAAAGACGCGCGAGTTTGTAGTAAACTCTTTGAGTTGGATTCGTGAGAAGTCCATCCTTTGGTTTCATTTTCATTGAATTTGGAGGACAAACAGCCATGCAGATTAAAAACAACAGCGATACCAACAATATTTTCTTACAAAAATGAGAAGTGCCTAACCCCGCCGTCTCCGAGCAAGTTTTATTCGCCGATTCGACCGGCGTTGAGGAAGAAATTATTAAATGAGGTAGGATAGAAGCTTTTGTTCAGTTATCTTAGCAATTCCTCGGGTATGTGTATGATAAATTGTAGAAAGGTATATAGTCTTAGATCTGTACATCGTGATTGTTTAGCTGTTGAATTAGATGCATGCGTCTTACGTGAACGGCGCTAATATAATGTAGCCGTCTTTTTCAAAAGATTGCTGAAAAGGTTTAGCATATAAATGTAAATGAATTCGGTGAAATAAACACTGTGTCGTTGTTTCAATATATATTTTGTAGTATTTTTTTTTTAAATTATACACCTTCTTCTTCCAATAGTGTTATAGATTTATATAGAGTTATATATCGGTCTCTGGATTTGAAAATAATGACAAAATGTTTCATGGATGTCTATTAAAAGGCAGAAAATTGATAATGTTACTAGCTATTATATTAGTTCAGTAATGATGCATGGCAAAACAACAACAATAACGGCTTTTACCTCATGCAGTAAGTAAACTAAGTGCTTTACAAGCATATATATATACTTTATATTCTAAATCAAAAAATTGATATGTTAGGTCTGTTTTTTCGATCTCTGCATGTACATACTACAAAATGTCGTGCTCATAATACATTTGACTATATTATTTAGATCATAGTGTTTTTTGTTCTTCGTGCGCGATGAACTAGTTTCGCAAGCATCATATATCCGTCTTGTGCAATACGCGGCTCGCCGCGGCGGTATTGCACCGCTCACGGCATTGCAATATACAGGAAATGTAGGCATATCATAAAACTACGTTTCCCAAAATGGTGCGTGCTTTTGTCATATACCGACGTATGTACCCTGATTAGGCTGTACTTCAATAGGGCACCGCAATAGTTAATTAGTCGGTGTGTGGTATATTGTTAGTTGGGGGCACGTGGAGAAAGCGTGTCATACTGCAAATCCGAATCTCATACACCACTATAGAGTGTTTGGAGGCGGCGGGGACTTATGGTATATAGAATACTATAGAAATTAGATGCTGTTCCATTTATTTATTTATTTATCAATTATACTTACTAGACTCTAAATATATTTTTTCAATGTCTACTTTTCGGCAAAAATAAAGTCCTTAATCTGACGCTCGTATTAATGTACAAGTATTAGACCATGTTCATTCATTCGGAATATACTGCATTTCGCGCTTAGTGTACATGTACCGAGATATTGCTGGTGACTTACAGTCAGAATTTCGATGAAAACAATGCCAACACGACCAAGCTCTTCATTTGCACCTGCACCGCGTTCAACTTCCTCATCGGTTGATGAATCCGAGGTATTTTCATCCTCAGACACGAATTATGGCTCAAAATCGTAAGGTTGCACATTGTGCAACCGTCTTATCATGGGCATTTCATCTGACTCAGCAACATAGTCGCTTAATTCCGACATTTTCACACACACTATACTGTTTTTGCGTGCTTTCCCTATGTACAAATGGTTTCGTTTTGTTCCCAATGACGTCACTTCCGGTTTTACGAGGAAGAGTTTTCCCCCTTTGATTTTTTTCAATTTTTTAGCGAAGCCTGTTCGTCTTTTCTGTTTTTATCTTTAAAAACATATTTTCACTAAACATACATCAATAGCATAGTAAACATCGTATTTATAATGATATTTAATAATTAAAAACATATCAACAACGGATTTGTTGATTTAGGACAAATTTCATCTTTAAGGTTACACGACAAAAGGTTAATACGCATAAATAACACAGAGCTTCACAGTGGTTTAAGTGAACACGTTCAGTTACATCTGTTTTAAAACGACAACAATATCCATCTGATTTATTGTACTTACATGAATGTATAGCACGCAAGTGGTATACATGAATACAGTTAATAATTACATGATTTAATGTACATGACCATCTCAGGTTTTGAAACTGACAAATTGTTCCTGAAAACGTATGTCTTATATGATTGGATATCCTCTTGGCAATGCTGACATACTATTTAATTGCCACCATGTATGTATTCCGTATGGTAATTTGATTTGCTTAACGCAGGTATGCATCTGTCGTCTGTCAGCAACTCAACGACAATGATCAAACACAACCTCATATTCTTATATGCCTAAATAATTACACGATGGTATACAACCTTAAACTGCCTCAAATGTGTTTGATTCGTAAGTAACATTTTATTAATATAGACAGTTTGCTGTACAACAGTGGATCAAGATTCAGTGCTAAAGATGTAGATCATGACGGATGGAGCAAACACTGTGCACAAGACTATCGTGGTGGCTGGTGGTACAGACGCTGCGCATTAATAAACCCAAACGGAGAATATGTCACTCCAGGTCAGCAATCAGCAAGTAGCGTGGGAGGAATGTATAATTACGGTTGGAAAGGACATGAATCGTTGAAATCAACAAAACTTATGTTCAGGAGAATTTGAAACAAATTATGAATACCTATGAGACTTGTTAACTTTGAACATAAGGTGTACTTTATATTAGTACACCATTTCGATAGCGCGCACATTAAATCAATATTAAAATACAATATAATAGATGTATTATTTCTAAAATTGTACGTTGATGTTTTTTCGTATTTATTTGGTTCACTTCTTAAATACATTGTGGTAATTATAAAAAAAAATTAAGTTTATTTTTTTTTAAGTTTTTATAATTTTAAAATGGAATACGAACTGGTTAAAGTTGTTTAGCTTATAACAACATAGACATGTTAGATTTATAATTACTGTAATATAATTTTTATAATTTATGATTACATTAATGTTATTCAGTGAACGATGGAAACAAAATTATATAAAATGGTATGCTAACGAAGATAAATTTAACACTACAAACTAAATATTCCCTTTTGATTATTTGCAACTTTCAAGGTAAAAACAAATACGTGCAAATGTTATTGCTTGATAAATACTTCAAGTTTGTCGTATTTCCTTTTAACGTATCTATAAATACGCAGGTGCTACCTTTCTAATAAAACAAGAAGTCAAGTTATTTTTTAATATAATCGTAGAATAATACAACTGAAAGGAGAAAAAGAAAAAAAGAAAAAAAAAGAAACAACAAAAAGAAGGGGAAAGAAATACGCATAAAAGCATACTTTTTAATGTTCTTCTTAATGACTGCATGGATATATTGTTGTTATATAAGTAAAGTACAAACGCGTGTTTGTGGATGATTACGCTTGCGTTTTGTGAACTCTACATGTGCAATAGCAATTTCCAGCGCATACCAATCTTTCTGTAATGGGCTTTACACAGAAAACAAATCAGAAACTTGATAAAACATGTAAACTGCAATAATATGTTAAAAAACTATAATTTAAATAAATACTGAAAAGGTGATCCATTGGAAGCAACAAACACAAACAAGAGAGAAAAGTAGCAGACTCGGTTTTATTGAGTCTGTTTATGAGAGGTAATAATAAGATTCAACACCTCTCACGCCTCGTACACCTGCATAGGCAATATTCTACTTTAAAGCAACACAGAATGGGCTTGAGGATCCCAAAGGACCAGTAAAAAATAACATTACTGATTTGTAATCGGGGCGACTTTTTACGGCTGCCTCACAAAAAGTAACTATTAAAAAGTGTGTTCATTCAAAGGATCCCATTTTCATTGATAGTTCAATGGCCGGGAAAACCACATACTGTCATGCACATGCGCCGAATAAACATCTAAATTCAGCCGGACTGTGGAGTTTATTAATTTGCATGCGTTCCACAAAATGACAGCTTGCGACCGTATTGGGGTGGTGGGGAAGCAACTACGACAGAAATTATAAAATAGTACACAGGAGTTTGTTTCCCTTATTTTAATTAGAAAAAGTGTAGGCATTGATTATTAAAGTTAAGTATACTCTGATGAACACATGTTCCACATTACATATCAAATGTGTGTAAACTTTGGTTTTATTGTATGGAAATGCTTGTTTTACAGTCAGAGTGATGATCCAGAATTAAAAAAAAACGGAAACTGCAGAAGTAGTTGACAAACTTCGGTATTTTACATTCTCGTATTACTAATCACGTGTCTGACTAATTGCATTTTTCTGTTATCATCATAAAAGTCATTGTTTATTTTAGGAAGGCTTGACAAAACGACATTAAGTTTATTGTTTTAGGAAAGTCAATAAATGTGCCGGACCCTGATGTTTCACCAATACACATGCTTTCAATTTGTTGCATATGCATATGTTGTTTTAATTGTTTAAAATTATTATTAAACTATATACTTGCTTGTTGCACAGTTATTGATCTAAATCTTGTTTAAATTGTCTATGATTGTAAATATGTTATGTAATCAAAATAACAATGTCAGCATGTAATGACTGCAGTTATAGTTATTTAAACGTATTTTAAATGGTGTCATTGTTTTGCAAATATATAGATCGTAGCAACTATTGTAACTATACAACATTAAGATACACCAGTTATATAGCTGCGCAAATGCGTTGAGCGCAGTAGATATGGATTAAACAAATCACCAAACCGAACTGCATTTTGTGATACATTCCCAGTGCTGAAATTGTTATATTAATTATATTTGCAACGTTTGAAATACTTTTTAACATCACAATATTATGTCATTATCACATTCTCCGCTTTGTGTAAAATAGGCATATAGACATAGTACATCACTGTGTTTATATTTGAATAATGCTCATGTAAATACTTGTGTAAATATGCATATTGCTGTGTCATGTTCACATGTTATGCATTTGTAGTGTCTCATGGGCCTATGTCAACGTTTTCTCCTTCGTGTTCTCCTTCGAATTATTGTTCTTCTTCTTCTGAAATGAATTGTATTTATAGTGTCTCATGGGCCAATAGCCTATTGACTTATGATTGAAAACAATCTTCTTCTTAAATGAATTTTATTTGTAGTGTCTCAATGGTATATTGATTTATGATTGAATACAATATCCTTCGTCTCCTTCAATAAGTTTCATTTACAAGACATATATTATAACAAGAAAGAATACACTGATTAGAACATGTGACTGATTGATTATATGACAGTTGATAATACAGCTAAAACATTAAGGTAACAATTAAATGACTAATACAGTTTATTCTAATAGTGGTGATACTATGAGTTATGACTAATGATTAGAAAGACAATACTCGAGTCAACATCGTCTCAATATTGTTATTTTTGATTGCCATATCCTACACTTTTTTACTGATCCATTTATATATATGTATTTTGGGGTTTCTGGTTTGCTCGAGTTTGATCCAGAAACCCCAAAATACATATATATAAGTAAATCACCATGAAACTTTTTTAAAATAGGGGTAGTGAAGATTGCAAGTTTATTTTTTTTTTATAGTTATCAAAATACAACATTTTTTTTTTATATGGTTAAACATTAATACGTCTACATTTTAAGCACTCAGCATTATAATCTTTAAATTTCCAACAACGTGTCATTATTCTGACTGAAACTCCATCACAATCAGCACAAATTTTATTTTTTGCTCTTGTGCCTTTTTTACATATTGAGCACGGCAATACATGACTTGTTTTTAATCTATACTTATGCAAACTGCAATAATTAGAATCTTTTGTAGTCTTATTTTTACACGGATCGTGTAATCCAATTTTAAGAAATTTGCAAACATTAATTTCCATTGTTTCTTTTTGATATATTTTTTTATAGTAAATATTAAAAAATATAAGTATATCAAAAAGAAATAATGAAGACTGAAGAGATTATAGAAAATTTAATACGCCTGTTTGATGCAGGTGTTATAGATAAGCAAACACTATCTAACGGTATAAATGTCTCTTACCGTCTGTCCTCGCGATTTTGCTGAATAGCTGCATAAACATTAACAACACAATTATATAATTAGGGCGAACACAATAGTTGCATTAATCGTTAGAGATGTTGCGATTGTTAAACGATGCACGAACGATCGATTGATTTGATAATTATCAAAATCCAGCCGCTTTAAACGATCGATTGATTTGATAATTATCAAAATCCAGCCGCTTTAAATTCCAAAATTACGTTTTTTGTACAGGCAGTAAGCCTCTTACCTCTTTCATCGTCATTTTACTAAAGAGCTGCATACACTTTAAGCAATTATATAATTTGGGCGAAACAAATAGTTTTATTAATCGTTAGATTGTTAAAATCGCTGCACGATGAACGCAAGTACATTTCTCCGTTTGTGCATTTAAACGACCGCATTCTGTTGCGCCCAGGGTTGCAGTTCCGTGTATTTAAATAAACGCAGAGTTTCATTTATAAACGCTAAATGCATTTAAGAAAGCAAAATAATATATTTTCAGTATTTATTGACATTAATGCTTGCGTTTAGTTTGTTTGTTGTTGGTGGGTGTAAACATTCGTCGTAATTACAAATTAGTAGTAGTATTACTTGCTGGTCCTTAGGGATCATTAATCCCAATCTGTGTGGCTTTCATATAGAATACCGCTTAAACATGTGATAGGAGCGTTAGCAGTGTTGCACCTTATATTTCTTTCTCATTGAACAGACTCCATAAAAACGAGTCTGCTACTTTGCTCTTGTTTGTTTGCGCCTTCCAGGGAATACCCTTGTTTTGTATTTATTACATCCGACCAGACGCAATATATTTCGTAGTACCTTTGAATTGTTTGAATACATATTAGAATTTCCGCAAATTCAGTAAACGGCTTATGATTTTCACCACATTTTACTCGCATGATTGCTTCAATAGGACCTCATATGAGTTGAGTGCTTACATGTAGCAGGATATATAGCCTCGATCATTGGACTGCTTTTGATTTCTTCAATACGCTATGGTCTTCAGAACGAAGGTCAAGGAAAAACGGAAGTTTAAAATCGGCCCTCATTTTCGGTGTAATGTTGAAGAAACTTGGAGAGATTGTACGAGACTTTAAAACATACACCATTGTTTTCAATAAACAATGAAAAGAGGATCCGTGGAAGCAACACTCACAAACAAGAGGGTAAAGTAGAGGACTCGGTTTTATTGAGTCTGTTCATGAGGGGTGATATAACTTCAACACCTCCCGATGCCCCTAACACCAGTTCAAGCGGTATTCTACTTTAAAACTACAAATATTGAACTTGATGATCCCAAAGGTTCAAGTTAACTAAACATTTATTTATTACTTTCGACTCGTAAAAATCAGCATGACGACACGCAATAAGCATGAACAAAATGCGTGAATAAAATCGGCTAATCGCTAGTGGGTGCCTTATTTGGCCTAAGCTGCCCATACCGATATCTGCAAGAATGATATATGCATAATACGGTATTGCAGGTCGAGACTACAGGCTCTACACATATATTATGGAGTTTTTGACTTGAATTATGTCAAGTTTAGATGCATTTAGTAATTAAACTGCTTTTGATTTCCACCGACATTCAATAGAGGGATTGTTTTAATAATGCATCAGAATCGATTGATATTAAAACAATTTGTGAATTAAATAGTTATTGCCAGTGATTGTATCAACATATATAAAATTTCTGATTGTTTATGCACTACCAAATGTGTTTCAATAAGATCTCATACGAGATTCACTATAAGAAAAGTTTACACATGCATTACAGAATGCATCACTTCCTTTAAAGTTATATGTATGAGCTGTGTAAGCAAATAGAGCGTCCGCAGTCCTCTTACGCCCCTTGTGCGATATTATTTAATTTAATATAATCAAACATTTGTTTGCTTGAGTATATAATCTTCTTTCTTTCTTTTTGCTTGATTGAACTGATTGAAACTCTCAGCGAACGTTTTGCCACTGACCGTTCCAAGTCGGTACCCATGTTATCAATCATGTTATGCTTGTGGTGTCGCTTTCATTGCTTGTATTTCTCCTAATACATATTGTTTATTGCGTATGCGTGTTTCTTGTCGGCTGTGTTCTGTGGATGCTACATTTCATGTTCGACTGTTATACCTATATTTAGCCTTGTTGTCTGGTCTGTGCACGGTGGAATATGTACTGAGCTTGACTCGCGTACATTGTCTTGCTTTTGTTTTGTTAATGTTTACGGTATAAACGAATGCTATTGTGTTGCCATTATTATATGATGTGTTATTTGTGTACTATATTCAGCCCCATTAGCGTATATATATTTAGAGTAGTTTAATTGGCTGTCGCAAGCACAATAAATTGGTTTCATAAGTAAACTCTTCATTTGACTAGTTTCTTTTCTTACCCAGTAATCACACTATTGATTATTTTAACGGTTTTTCGTTCTTCACTTCTGAATAAAATAATAATGTATATTAAGTTCCCCCTCCATGGGGACGTACAGAATATATGTCTTTGACTAAACAAAACAACAAGCTATACTTTTGTACATTTCGATATCATTTTGTAACTGGAAACGTGCACGACTTGCGAAATTCGTCACAAAGGTCAAACATGAAATGTAGCATTGACAGAACGCAGAACCATAGCACGTGAAGCACGTGAAATCGTTTTAAATCTGTTTATACATTCATGAGCACATTTATGCGCACGTTACAGACGCATCTCTCCGGAACTGTCATAGTCAGGTAGTATGTAAAGGGTAAAGTATGAAAAGGCCGAGACTGTCTGGGAACTAAATGAATACCCATTGTTTTACTATAAATACTGCATTAATCAGCGATTCGTAACATCCAGAGTTTCCAACGTTTCAAAACGTAATATAAGCATATTGATTGTATAGGTTTATAGCTTTTGTTAAAGTACCATCTTCGTTTGTAAAACATTTAAGATATTTAAATGTCAATTAGTATTAGTTTTCAATATTGCCAATCGTTACTATTATGCTTTATTATGCGAACTGCCCGTACCAATATAGTCTGAAGTATCTATCCCTTAAGGCTTGCATTGGCACTCAGCTATGCAGGTTCTTGTTAATCATCCACGTGCATGTCATTTCCTAGACATATCAAGGCAAGTTAACATGTACGACTTGTGTACCTTGAACATTTAACACCTGCCTGTCACATACTTTTGCTCTAACCTCATCGGGTTTATATCGTGCCATATAAATATATGATGGGCTGTACTTGACGATCATCGATACCATCGCTTGTTTCAAGTTTTGATCGCGCACAATAGAAACCCGCTAAACATATTTTAATTCTTATACGCCATGCAGTATGCACATAATGTACCCATTGTTTATCGCAAGATATACTAGAATAGTTAGTTGTCCATATTATTGGAGGCTTTCTCTGCAGAAAACTGGAACAAATATAGTATGAAGATTCTGGATTCCCTTCTTCAGACGACGGTAAATTGTGGGATAAATAAAATAGCAGTATTTCCCTTCTTTTGAGCGGTAGCTTCGCCTTGTTATTGGATTTTGCATGGCGGAAGATGAACTTGTCTTAACCCTTACTCGCTAAACACGACTATGATAGCCTTTGCGTCTATTGCAAACCCAGATCAAGGTATACAATGTACGTCTGCTGATCAATCAACACCCCTATGTCACATAAATGGAAATGGTCTTAATTCAAAGAAAGAACAGTCCTTTATATACAGTTAGCGGGTTAAGGGTTAAACCTCAGGAACATTGCATTTTTTTTCGCTGTAGTTCTTGCTGTGTTAATGTATACATTATAGCCGAACGCCACTGTTCTGCCATTACTATCGCATGTGTTAATTATGTTATCCTTTTTACCTCATTAGCATCTCTGTACCTAACACGGTTTATTAAAATACTCAATGCTGATTGATTATTGAGGAGTTTTTTAAAAAGGCTATCAAGACCTCTGACATGACGTCCTTAAAACGTTAGATCGTCATTTTAAACAATTTCCAACATCAGAAAGCATCCAAAACAACGAATACGTTATTTTAAAGCAACGTTACGTTCAAACAACAAATTGAACTTGTTAAAACGCGATAAAGCTGTATATTTTCTTTGACTGGTGCTGAGAGATGAACGTACAATGTAAGTTGTAAGAATATGTTTGTATTATGTTCAATCTTCTCGAAAATGTGTGTAAAAAATACATAACAATCCATGTCAGATAAGGAATACAATATTTCCAGCGAGATCAAAACCTGATGTTTGGGACTTGAAGCACATCGAAACCCGCGGGCCTATGGCCCATGGTATCGATGGTCCTCAACTCCCGCCCACCAGGTATTGTTCCGGGACAAAATACAAAAATATGTTTTATAACTTAAATATAACGTCATTACATTGAAAAGTGTCTAACACGTGACGTCGTTATCAAAAGGTTTATACATGTATGAACTATACTTTGAAGAACTACCTTCATGCTTGATAACCATACTATCTATTATTTAATTGCAAATATGTTTCTGTTTCGCCATCTTAAATACAGTTAATGAATATTTTAAACTGAAGTATTTGAAGTATTTATGCATATTATTTGTTCCGCTATTGAAAACGTCATGGTTTGATATGATTGATTGTCATATTCATTGGAAGAATCACCACAACTGATGACGATTTTGAATCCACAGTAATGTAGACCTAATAAAAAATTGAGTTTTTTTAAGCATTTTGACTTGTCACAGGTAAACGAGTTGAGCGAATTATTTTCGGTTTTCGGTTTCGAGATCTACATAGATCTGTGGTTCCAACAAGTAATGATTTATGGATAATTCTCGGAATTTGACCACTGAAATAATGATGAAATCAGTTAGGTAAAATATCACCAGATAGCGATCCAACCCTTGTCTTTATCTACAATACTCTGAGATAATTTTTCAGGAAAACATTTAATATGTTTATTTTCAACAAATAATATGTTCGTTTTTTTAGTTCCCAACACTGATACAGCTACCTGTGATTGAGCGTGATTCGTTTACACCTACACAATCTCCATGCACATAAAACTTATAATACTGTGTGTATTAATTTGTCCTTGATGCTCATGGAGACTTTACTGAATAAAACTAAAAAAAGAAAAGAAAAGAAAACTTATTTCTTTAATTTTCGACGTCATTTTGCGCTTGGAACTGTGCGAATAAAGCAAATACTAAAATCAAACAGAATATATGGCATTTAAAAAAAGGCAAACACCTAACACTTTACGTCTTTTTCAAAAGGTTTACACATTTTAATTTCAAAAACGTTGCATGAACATTTCTTTGAGGAACTATTTTCCTTGCGTAAAAAGGAAAGTCAAAGGCAGCGAACGCAGTTGTTTAGCCGTTTCTCCGAGGCAGATATTAGGTAAATAGAATGCAATGGGTACAATTTATACTGGCGGAGACTCTGGATATCTGTGCCGGAATATAAAACATGTCAATTATTTTTCTCTTAAATATTGCATAAATCACTGGTCTGTAGAGATCAGTATTTCCTTTTTCGTTTTAAAACATGTAAAATATTTATATTTTTATTAGTTCTTAATATTGTTACTTGTTACTAGTATGACGACCGTCTCCGTACCAAGATATATTTTATTGTGCGAACTGTCTGTATTACACTAGTATCAATTAACGAGGTCTCTCGCGAGACTACTCTCAAATATTTCAATCATATATACAATAGCTGTCTTTGTCTTGTACTTATATTTATTTCCCTAGAGGTAGTAACATATATATATTTATAGTTTCTAGAAATGTTAACCTGACAGGTATAACATATACAATTCCCAACAGTTTTCCCAATGCCATACTCTCAAAACAAACATCTGTTTAGTACATCGTACGCACTTCATTTAAGAAATCAGCCTGTTTATATTATGCCATATACATATATGGCGGGACTTAAGGATCATCGATACCAAGGGCCTAAGTCTCATAGTGTCGATATGGTTCACGTTCCAAACACCGAGTTTTGATCTCGAACCCACTAGAATTTCTATCCGGTATGGGTTGTTATGTATATAAAACAATTTCTAAATATTGAACATAATCCAAAACATATGCCAAAGCTTGTATTCGCAGCATCAAACGATGAATATGTTCAGCACGATGTTGTTGTTAATAATGTAAATGTGGTGTTGGTACCTACCTAGCGTTACTACTCTAACTAACATACACAATGTTTTCTAACATTTAAGAGGACGTCTTAGCGTTTAATGGACGTAAGTCAAATGGCGTCCCAAAATATTTTAATCAGACACGTGTTACCCCCTTAATAACCAATCGACATTGAGTATTTTAATAAACTACATGTATGTTAGATAGACTTAGAATAAACTCTCTTTCGTAGCATTAACAAAATAATCTGTGACACGGTCCAGATTTCGTACCTATTTGAAAAACCAACCGTTTGTCTATAAAGAGAAAAATTAACTCAAACTTCTTGGCAAGTCCACATATTGATGATTGTCTCACTTGCATTTAGTAAAGCATGAATAATGTCAGTCCTTTACTGACATATGTTCATCCTTAACAAGATTCCTGCAAAGTGTTTTACATTGAATGAGTTCTGTTCGCGATTTCTATTTTAACTATTTTCAGGGACTAAACTATGTGTTGACATTGACCTTGAAGGCGTAGGTCGAATTTTAGACATTTATTGACATCTCTCCATCCCAAGCAAACTTCCTACATGATCTTGACTTCCTCTCTGAAGGAGGTTGGCTGCGAAAGGACGTAGTTCCGAGATTTTGCTTTTTGTATGGATATTTAAAGCTTCTTTGATACCATTTGTATACAAAATCATCAAAAAGGGGCACACTTTTTTCCACTTGACGTTTTTGAAGAAGACACATATTTCTATCCAAAATTTCACCAAACAAAGAAAAAATAGAGTCATTGAACATTTCCACAATTTTTTCATAACTTTACATTTATTAAAATACAACGATTACTTTTCGGTACATATATACATATCTTTCAAAAAATACACAAACAATTGTAATCCTCATTCGTCTTTTGACTTTAAAATGCAAACATATATGGACCGTACCTCAGCCATTTTGTTGAACTAAAAAAAAAATCAAGCTAACTACTACAATGCAAACAAAATATGAAACAATTATAATGTCAAAAAAAACATGATTTACAAAATAAAATTCTTATACTTGAAAATGTCAAAACTTTCCCAGCCAACATCTGTAATGGTCATTCAAACGGGGTTTTGTTTCAGTTTAAAACTAAATATGGATAAAAAATTGAACAGGGAAAGTCGCATTCAAGGACGACAGTCATTACTTTGAAAGTAATTGTGAAGTTCAAATTTCTACAAACGTTCAGCTTCTTACATCGAACGGCCTGGTAGGAGTTACATCCACAGTAAATGTTTAGGCAAACAACTTAGTCTTGACCTGACTGTGAAGGTCAAATGTCAGACATGTAATGATATCCACTTATTCTCAAATGTCAGCTTCTTACGAACAGTTTTGAAGAACGTTCCTTCCCAAGCCATTCTGACATTACCCTGATTACGAAGGTCAACGTTTAGACATTTAATGACATATTCAACAACCTTCCAAAAAAGTTTCAGCTTCTTATCGCTAACGGTCTAGAAGGAGTTTCGTCCAAAACCCATTTTCAAGAAAAAAACAATAGGTTTTTACCTTCACCTTGATAGAGAAGGTCAAATCTTAGATCCTTGAATACAACCTCTCATCCTCATCTAGCTTTCCATACTGTGTGAGCTTCTTACAATGATCGTGCTTCAAGGTCAAGTTCAGGTTTCTTATCCTTAAGGAAAACCCCTTGACCAAATCAACATTTCTGCAAAGACAGGTATTTAATATATGTTACGATCTAGGAGGATTTCCATCCACAATGGTGTGATGGACGGACAGAGTGAAGGAGTGACTGACAGACAGCTACAATCCGATTGTTCTCAAAACATGCGGATATAATAACAGAAAAATAGTTTCGTTTTTAAAAGAACGGCTGGACTTGTCAGGTAACTATAATTAGAGGGTGTGGGTCAAATGGTTATAATACGAGTGATGATCGAGAAATAATGAGACTGATGCTGTTAATGTTTTATAATAACATATTTAACAATACAACTTGCACACACTATTAAGCAATATATCCTTTAAGTTGGTATCGGTTTATAATTAAAAGTATATAACTGTATGTTAAGCGTTGTCATAGCAAACCATTAAGGCGAGAGCATGGCTGTCTAAATTAAGTAGTTATTTTCAAATATAAACTCAAATGTTGAATGCAAATTATTGCATATTTAACTCATGAACATCTTTACAGTTTGGTGTTCTACTACAGTGACATCATACCATTTTGCATGTTGAGTTTAGATGTCATATCCATCACCATATGATAATAGGGGATTATATATAATGAAAATCTATGGGAAGCCATAACCGTCAAAATGTGGATATTTACAAACCATTCAATGACAGGCCATTTTATTCAACATGAAGTCATTTGATAACGTACATATTGATTCGATGCGATGTGTAAACTCGGTTCATTCGTTACAAAGTGAATGGATACGGTTCAAAGTGAAATGATACGGTGTAAAATTTCAAACATTACGACGCAAAGTCATTTGATGACGTACATATTGTTTAGATGCGACGTTTAAACTCGGTTCATTCGTTACAAAGTGAGTTGATACGGTTCGAAGTGAAATGATACGGTGTAAAATTTCAAACCATACGACGCAAATAGAAATCATTCAGTGCAATGACAAACCATTTGACAAAAAAAATAATGCAATACAATCAAATACAAGTCGGTACGATGAAAACTTAAACGATTCATCGAAAAATGTGAAGTGATACAGAACAAAGTAAATCAGCATGAGCAATATGAATCAGTTTAACGCAAACACTTTTAGTCTGGTGGTAAGCAAAATGACCGTGCGAAAACACAGTCGGTGCGATGCAAACGCAATCCGTTCGACAGCAACGGATTTATTACGTGCAAAGTGAAACGGTGCGACATCTGGCGGCGATATTTGCCACATCACTTGCATGGTTATTTCCTCTACATAATATATGATAAATCAAAGTACTTTTCAAAGTACTGAAAGTACTGAGAATGCAAGGTTTGATAGGAAAGACTGTATGGATATTTGCACGATCAAATTTCCATATATTTTACATAGTTTTAGTCAACTTGGCGATCTTTGGCGACCTACCAAAATCTTAGAGGGTCAATCCATTCCAAATATATTGTGATCAATTGTCATTAAACTGTTTCAAATCTAGACTAGAATATTTTTTTATGAAATTGCTGATGGATAAACAGATTTGTATTTTATGGCTAAACTGTCACTCAAGATGACCTCCATGTCTAAAATTATGTCATTTACAGAGTGGCGTGTATTAAATAGTCTTCCGGGAACAAGATGCGCAAGAGGGCCTGTATCACTCTACTGGCTTGAATAGTCTAAGGCCTACCGAAAAACGGGTTGTTTTTAATCAAAGGCTATAACTCTGATGTGTCTAGTCTGATGCAACTGGTTTTGACCTTGTAACCTAGAAAACGTCTTCTGCTGCAGGGACAAATAACTTAACAAGAGGCACTACCCGTTGATTCAACTTCCCTATGTCTGTCCCACACATTGAAAAGAAACTTTACTGTAGTATTTACTAAAAAACTAAAATACAAATTTATTGGTGGAAAGAAGAATTGAAATTGACTATAAGTAAATACACGGGTAAAAGTGACCATAATTTTGATAAATAAACAACAATAAGAAGAAACAGAACAGAACCTAGCTGGACGAAGTAGGTTAAAATGCTGCAGCCATGTGCTGTTTCAAAAGGTGTCCGGTTGGGGCCAGACACAATGCCGCATTGTCGTGGGCAACAATGCGACACCGACAATGCGACATCGCGACTTTGCGATATGACAATGCGACATTGCGATACGACAACTCGACATTGAGATAAGACAACACTACATTGCAATACGACATTGCGACATAATTGTCTCGATGTCATATAGCAATGTCGTGACAACGCAATTCAATGTCACGACAAAGCGACATTGCAATACAATTATGTCGCGATGTCATATTGCAATTTAGCGTTGTCGTTACATTGCATTGCATTGTCGCGACATTGCAATATGACATCGCGACATAATGACATCGCGACAATTATGTCGCGATGTCGTTATGCAATGTAGCGTTGTCGTATCTCAACGCGATGTCGCGTGTTTATGACATTGCATTGCGTTGTCGCGACATTGCAATATGACATCGCGACAAATATGTCGCGATGTCGTATTGCAATGTAGCGTTGTCGTATCTCAATGTCGAGTTGTCGTATCGCAATGTCTCATTGTCATATCGCCATGTCGCGATGTCGCATTGTCGGGTGTCGCATTGTTGCCCACGACAATGCGACATTGTATCTGGCCCCACCGGACACCGTTTGGCTGCAGCATTTTAACCTGCTTCGTCCAGCTAGTTTCTGTTCTGTTTCTTGTTGTTGTTGTTTATCAAAATGATGGTCACTTTTACCCGTCTATTTACTTATAGTCAATTTCAATTCTTCTTTCCACCAATAAGTTTGTATTTTTTTTTTTTTTTAGTAAATACTACAGTAAAGTTTCTTTTCAATGTGTGGGACAGACATAGAGAAGTTGAATCAACGGGTGGTACTTCTTGTTAAGTTATTTATCCCTGCAGCAGAAGACGTTTTCTAGGTTACCCCACTGAACTTGGACCAGTTCCAAACCAGTCGCATCAGACTAGACACATCAGAGTTATAGCCTTTGAGTTGTTAAACAAGAAATCCGTGGATTCACATGTATCGGACTGGACTTAAAAATAAAACGGTCAATGATGCTTAAATAAGGTTATAAACATTTTAGTAACTAAAAACAATGGAGTTTGTCGTTTGCTGAGATGACATTTATGTGCATTTGTTTAAAAGTAAAATGCCATTCTATTAAAAACAAGAGGCCCAAGAGGGCCTGTGGATGCTCTACTGGCTAAAATGTCTCCTACATCAAGGGTTGTCGACATAAAATTGCAATCAGTATTTTTTTTAAAACATTGCAAAAACAACAGGGATAGGATGGCCTTAAATCGCTCACCTGGTAATCATGGGCAATAAGTCTGATGTGTCTAGTCTGGCATGGGTATTTTTTAATTTGCCCCACTTCTATGAATGGAATTTTATAAAAATAGGGCGGGTTGGTGGGGGGGGGGGGGTGGGGGGGGGGTGTGTGGAGCGGGGGGGGGGGGGCGGTTCTATATTAACATTTTAAAGAAGTATGGTAAAGATCAGATAAAAAAATGAAGTAACTACAGATTTAACAAAGGAAATACAATATAGCACTTTTCAACAAATCAAGGGCCATAACCTGTCGTTACTAACAAGATCTAGCTGGTTTTCGAACTTGTCCGAGATTTCATTGATATACCGCGATTTGCACAACTACACATTATACTGAAGCTTCCTGCCAAATTTTGTAAAAAGTTTAGGAGGAGTAGCGCCGACAAAAAATTTAAATGTGAAAGTACCATAACTCCGTCATAAATCAGCGAACTGGAAAAAAGCATGATATGCACAACTAGACATCTTACCGATGCTTCCTGCCAAGCTTCGTCGAAATCCAATAAGGCTTTAGGAGGAGTAGAGCCGACAAGAAATGTAAAAGTAAATATGTCAAGGGGCCGTAACTCCATCAAAAATCAACAAACCGAAAAAAAAAAATGAATAAAAAAAAAAATGTATATATATTTTTTTAAAAAAAAACAACAAAATACATTTAAAACAATAAATCAATAAATATATCAAATATAAAAAAAATAAAATAATATTAAATAAAAATAATCAAATAATAAATAAAAAAATAAAATATTATATATATATTTAAAACAAATTTAAACAAAAATAAATGTACAAATAATAAAAAAAAATATACTAATAGTAAAAAAAGGCAAAACATCTGGTAAAGTTTGGTAAAGATCAGATGAAAAATAAAAGCCCTGTCGTATTTACGAGGCAAAAATAGCATTTTTTAA
The DNA here is from genome assembly GCA_037043455.1 of Cyrtodaria siliqua. Classification (NCBI taxonomy): domain Eukaryota; kingdom Metazoa; phylum Mollusca; class Bivalvia; order Adapedonta; family Hiatellidae; genus Cyrtodaria; species Cyrtodaria siliqua. The sequence goes on from JAWPHD010008159.1 coordinate 96,198, forward strand.
CTAAATCAAGGGCCATAACTCCGCTGTTACTAGTCCGATCTGGCTGGTTTTCGAACTTTGGCGAGCTTTCATTGATATTAACAATAAGTTAAAGTTTTGTAAAGATCGGATAAAAAAAGAAGGCCCTTGGCCAGTAGAGCTGAAAATCATCAGCTCCAGAAAGTAGGTCAAGGTCATAGATGAAATCGATGCATCCAAAAAGATGCACTACCCAAGACACAACTATGTAAAAAAAAATGTGTTTTTCCAAAAGATTAAGCTATAACTTAGGTTTAAAATATCTAGTCCTGAGAGAGTGATGTTAATGTAACAATTAAAGTTATCTGCCCTTTGCTTGGATGGTGAAGGTCACATCCACATTTGCTTTGTCACGTTGCAATGTACCACCCAAGAAGCAAAGTTTGAAAAGGTCTTAGTGCATACAGTTTGTGAAAAAGTGACCTAAACGTAAAAAGTTGAAAGTAACAATTAAGTTATCTGCCCTTTGCTTGGAGGGTCGAGGTCACTTTCACATTTGCTTTGTCACGTTGTGATGTACCACTCAAGATACAACTATAAGCAAAGTTTTAAAGGTCTAGTGCATACAGTTTGTGAAAAAGTGACCTAAATGCAAAAGTTGAACCTAACAATTATTAAGTTATCTGCCCTTGCTTGGAGGGTCAAAGTCACTTCCACATTTGCTTTGTCACGTTGCGATGTACCACCCAAGATACAACTATAAGCAAAGTTTGAAAGGTCTAGTGAATACATTTTGTGAAGAAGTGACCTAAACGCAAAAGTTGAACCTTAACATTATTAAATTATCTGCCCTTTGCTTGGAGGGTCAAGGTCACGTCCACATTTGCTTTGTCACGTTGCAATGTACCACCCAAGAAACAACTACAAGCAAAGTTTGAAAGGTCTAGTGCATACAGTTTGTCAGAAATGACCTAAACGCACAACTTGAATGTTGACGCCGCAGCCGCCGCCGCCGGAAAAGCAACACCATTGTCACTTTTTTTCTTCGAAAAGGCGAGACAAAAACTGTTTTCCGACCTTAGACTATTCAAGCCAGTAGAGTAATACAGGCCCTCTTGTGCATTTTGTTCCCGGAAGTCTACTTAATACACGCCACTCTGTAAATGACATAATTTTAGACATGGAGGTCATCTTGAATGACATTTTGGCCATGAACACAAATCACAAATCTGTCTATCCATCAACAATTTCATAAAATAATATTCTAGTCTAGATTTGAAACAGTTTAATGACAATTGATCACAATATATTTGGAATGGATTGACCCTCTAAGATTTTGGTAGGTCGCCAAAGATCGCTAAGTTGGCTAAAACTTATGGAAATTTGATCGTGCAAATATCCATACAGTCTTTCCTATCAAACTTTTCATTCTCAGTACTTTCAGTACTTTGATTTATCATAATATATGTTATGTAGGGGAAATAACCCTGCAAGTGATGTGGGAAATATCGCCGCCAGATGTCGCACCGTTTCACTTTGCACATTATGAAATCAGTTTCTGTCGAGCGGATTGCGTTTGCATTGCACCGAATGTGTTTTCGCCCGATCATTTTACTTACCACCAGACTAAATGTGTTTGCGTTAAACTGATTCATATTCCACCATGCTGATTTACTTTGTTCTGTATCACTTCACATTTTTCGATGAATCGTTTAAGTTTTCATCGTACCGACTTGTATTTGATTGTATTGCATTAGTTTGTTTTGTCAAATGGTTTGTCATTGCACTGAATGATTTCTATTTGCGTCGTATGGGTTGAAATTTTACACCGTATCATTTCACTTCGAACCGTATCAGTTCACTTTGTATCGAATGAACAGAGTTTACACGTCGCATCGAATCAATATGTACGTCATCAAATGACTTTGCGTCGTATGGTTTGAAATTTTACACCGTATCATTTCACTTTGAACCGTATCAATTCACTTTGTAACAAATAAACCGCGTTTATACCGTATCATTTCACTTTGTTACGAATTAACCGAGTTTACACGTCGCATCGAATCAATATGTACGTCAACAAATGACTTTGCGTCGTATGGTTTGAAATTGTACACCGTATCATTTCACTTCGAACCGTATCAATTCACTTTGTAACGAATGAACCGAGTTTACACTTCGCATCGAATCAATATGTACGTCATCAAATGACTTTGCGTGGTATGGTTTGAAATTTTACACCGTATCATTTCACTTTGAACCGTATCAATTCACTTTATAACGAATGAACCGAGTTTACACGTCGCATCGAATCAATATGTACGTCATCAAATGACGTCATGTTGAATTAAATGGCCTGTCATTGAATGGTTTGTAAATATCCACATTTTGACGGTTATGGCTTCCCATAAAAATCAACTTTTGTCCACATACTATGAGTTTGAAAAAAATTATCCCTTTGGTTTCCGATTTCGGCCAAGTATATGAGAGTCGAGCTTACGGAACGGGAAACCAGTCTCTACTTCCGCTGATAGGCATGGTAAATTCACTTCGAGCCTTTTCGGCGATGTCCCTTATCCGGGTGTCATTCGCAACATCTCGCTATCATCGGAGAATGATGGAATTAACCGACTATGTACGATCAAAGACATCAGAACTCTACGTTAATTTCCGAAATTGGAGAGGATGAATCAATATTGGCCAATTGTCTCGCCAGTTACCATTAATCGATAAATACGGCTAAGCAGAATTGTTTCAATTGATTTGGGTTTTAAAAAAGTCTATTACTCTACTACTCAGGTCTTGCGTACGTATCAGGGTCGTGGAAGCAGACTAACGCATTACATTATATACTAGTTAATCGTGACGTCACCTAATTGTCACTGTGGCGTAGTGGTAAAGACGGTCGACTGTCATGCCGGATATCCGAGTTCGAATCTCCAAATATTATTTTATTTTATAATTATATTGTTTTGTAACAGTAATAATTAATTAAAAACTTGTTTTTAAGGAATAAAATGAAAAAATAAATAATTGAAGGAATCTTCTAATTAAAAGTGAATTTTGGTCGTTGATTGAGATTATTCATGATAATCCGAGAACAAAACACACTAATGGCTCCAGTTTCTAGCATTTCCATGAATAATTTTGACAATACAAGTACATTATATATTACTATATTTTTTTTTAACTAAATAAGAATTAAAAACGCAGTTTATAATTAGAAAATTAGTTGAGAAATACATATTCTACAACCGAAGCACTTTTATGATAAGGATTTTCACATGCAAGTTTAATAATACATTATTATTTGGTTCAGTTAAACGTAACATTTTATTTTTATGTCACATTATAACTTTGTGCTTTGGGTTTGAGTCATGAAAAGTTTAGCATGCATACATTATATATGTGTGTTTATCTTCTAGATTACTAGTTACCTACTTCCCCCGATCAAGATGCAGAATTATGCTTTAAAATATGGTTGCATGAAATGAAATATAGATATTTTAAATTACCTCGATAATACTTACCCGTATACGAAGTATAGCATGTGCATGTTAATCTGAGTTTTGATGCCATGAAAATCTGTATTTTTTCGGCAAACTTATTCTAACTGATATACATGTGTTTATTTGTATATCATACTCATTTTTACAATTGCACGTTTACATTTAACCGATGATCGCATATAGGCTTTATGATGATCTTAATCGGATGCCTAACAAACCGATGATGGGTTTAAAACAATCGAATAATCGGTACTTCACTAGCGTTAACATTAAATATTTCAAAAGCATCTTTTGCAAAAGCATTTGTGGTGATGTTTGTGGTGCTAGTAAAATATAATGCCGAAATAATTTTAGTTGGCATATTTTACAATTCGGAACATCGAAAGCTGCAACAATTCAAAGTACTAAAGTACTTAACAAAATCCGAACGTGTTCTAAGAAATTCTATCTAATGCATCATTGTACGACGTCAACCAATCTTTCCCAGGTCATGCGCATATAATTACAAACTAGACGTTGGTACGGGTGTATTAGAATTGTTGTTTCGTACACAATAAAGTTTCAAAAAAAGAAAACTAAAACCATAAAACCTTGGGATTTTCCTAACACTGTTAATAGGCATTACTTAGTTCACTTTGTAAGGTGCGACATCGTTAATATCTGACAATTGCATCCGATTACCTAGTACGTTCATGCACCTTCGCAACATCTAGATTGATTCCGAACTTATCTGAAATGAAGAACTTTTATTTCAATTCTTTTATTTCAATTTTCATCCCAGAAAACGTGCATTTGAACCTCTATCCTTTTTTCTTACGTAAAAAGAAATTATACAGTTTGATATTTTAAGGAAATAGATACATAAAAGTAGATACTGAGCTAATTTTGCGGATTTGTAATCGGAGGCCCCGGGTTCAATCTCCGTGGTGCCACTGAGTTTCGTCCGTGTGTTCTTGGGCAGGACACTTTCTTTTTGCCTCGTCCGTCGGATGGGGACGTAAACCGGGCAGTCCTGTGTATCGCCAATGGTCTATCATCCGAGCATGTTAAAGAACCATAAGAATCTATTCGATACTAAGAGTAGGGCACGGGTCCCGGATTCCTATGTATCCTTCCTCTCTCTGGAGCGGCTGTAAATAACCTATACTGTGTTGATAAGCCGTCAAACAACATTCAATTCAATTCAATTGTTTGTGTATGTTTTCAAAGATGTGTACATATAGGTAATCGAAAATTAATCTTTGTTTTTCAATAAATGTAATGTTATGATAAAAAAAGGTGAAAATGTTCAGTGACTCTATTTTTCCTCTTTGGAGTTAGAAATATATGTCATCTTCATAGTGGAAAAAAGTGTGATATGTTTGTATCTAAATGATACCAAAGATCATTGCAATACAAATCTCAGTACTACGTCCTTTCCAAGCCAATCCCACACTTGAAAAACAAAAAAATCGTATGTTTAAATCAAAAGGATAAAGTTTACTCAGAGCTACACATATACTGAAAGGAAAAACAAACGCAGGGTGCGTATTTCCGCTATATATTGCATATACTGCACGCTTAATTTCTTATATATTCCAAGGAAATTCCAAGATGTTTTGTAAAAAAAAAGTGCAGTTAGTTAGAGAAAGGACACAACTGTGATGTTGTAGACGTTTTAATCACAGTACACGTTGTAACAGGAAATTCATAAATGCTGAAGTTCCTCTTTGAACACTTGAGCCTGTTCAGTACTGTATTTAATGTTAAGTGATTGCAACATTTAAAGCCTAGGTTTGCTCAACTGCTTGAGCCAAATGCGCATTCTGACGATAATGAAACTTTAAAGGGGTAACCATTGGTGTGTTCAGTGCTGTTTAAACCTTTTTTCTAAAAGGACAGGCCTAATGACGCCCAATACCATTCGATTAGCAGTAGCATATTAAACATACACTATATAGCGGAAATACGCACCCTGCGTTTCTTTTTCCTTTCAGTATATATATTTTGTTGACAACAAAAATGACCACAAATGACGTAACAAATATGAAGAAGAAATTCTTAACATTTGATATATTACCATTTTAAATCCTACATTATATCCATAACTATTAGAATGTAAAACATGAAACAATTCCGTTGTCAAATATATTTATGATTTAAAAAATAAAATTCTTAAACTTGAACATTTCAAAGCTTGCCAAGCCAATATCCTTAAGTTTATGACTAAAGCTGGCTAAATCCCCGTTTAGGCTGTGCCTTTTTCATATTATTATAGCAAGACAAGTACCAATTACTAATCTGCTTCGTGAAAAATAATGACGTCATTGTTTCATTTTGCGTTATAATAAGCCTAATCTGTTGTTAATAGCATAGATCAATGCACCTTTTCAAAATACAAAACACGTGGTTTGCAGAGCATAATCATAACTAAATTCAAAGAATTCTTCCACACTCTGTATTGTTCTGTGTATTGACTAATTACCCTGCTCATTTGATCCAGTTTGTGGTACAGTGCTGGACATCGGTGTCATGGCGTTTCGATGCTCTTACTATAGCACTACACATGGAGAAATGCGACACTATACCCAGATAGTGTGCATTTGCACCAATCAATAATAAGATATTCCTATATTTGTTTGGGAAATCACCAAAATAAATTAAATATTTGACTATTGCTTTTTTTACTGCGTGAGTGGCGTGTCATTATCGGTATATCATAATACATTACAAAAGTATGTTTCAACTCGTTCGTCAGTCATGTTATACATTTAATGAAACCACTCTTCAGCCGTTCGGTTCATAATTATTTCGTACTTGCACAAACAGATTTACAACAATAGTTTCTAGACGTAAATATGACCAAATCAGATATCGAATCCGCTGGCGAGTATATTAACATTTCAAAAGATCAAGACACTGATATGGACCTGTGTGGATTTTATTGGAAGGCGTAAATCAATGTTTCATCATCGGAGACTTCACTACCAGAAAATCAATAGGTTATTAGATTTATATGGTCTCTAATTTTTAGACATGTACTATTTATACAATGTTCTGAAGAAATACATGCACATGTCACTCACTTCTTTGACACTTTTGTACAAGTTAATATACTACTAGAGCGAATCGACACGGATTCATAAGCTACTCCAAATCCGCCTATGTCGAACTCCTTTTTCGCAAAGGACCAGTACAAATAAAACTACTGATTCGTAGCACGGAGAGACATTTTACAGCCGCCACACTGCACTAAACGAACGCTAGAGTGAATGTTAATACTTACAGATAAATGTGATCCTTTGGAAGCAACAAACACACGAAGATAATAAAATAACATTTTCGGTTGTGTTGAGTCTGTTCATGAGAGGTAATGTCGGAAGTAATGCATCTCACGTCCCCTAGCACCGGGGTTTTCTACTTCAAAGCCACTTTCAAAGCCACAAAGAGATCTATTTGAAGCTTTTTATTGATAAGTTTGGTTACATATCAAAAGAATCAAACAGCAAGGTACAACATTTTCAAATAATGCAAGACCATAACTCTGCTGACTTATATGACCGAGCTAAACTAAGATTTACATGATATACAACTTGACCGTACCTGGTGAAGTCGATTGTTGATTGCGTATTGTGTTTGACACAATGATTTTCCTTCAATATGGCTACGTGAATTTGTCTCTGTGAGCCTAACTCAGCTAACAGCACGGCTTGCTCAACCCTTATTCTCATGTGTGATATCATCCATAACAGATTGATACTTGGCAATTACTTCGAACGGCTTAATGTAATATTTTGTTCTCAGTTAGATTTGCGTACATTCAAAAATCGTTTTTATTATTAAAACTCGGTTTCTGGCTTCTGCCAAGTCATTGAGTACCTTCATTGTGGCTTTCTAGGCTATTGTTTTTTTGTATTATATTTACACGAGCATATTTGTGTTTTACTTATATTGCCTATTGATGCTGCCTTGTTGGTTAGAGTTTAGATCATGGCGGGGATTTCTTTATTTACACTGTCCTGTTTTAATGGGATGACAGTAGGGTAAGTGTGAGGTTTGGTGCACCCTAGAATCGGTTTAAACCCCCAGTGGCCTACTTTGCCGTGTGTCCCGTTACAATGACGAAATGTGAATGGCGGAATAACACAACCTAATACAGAATATCAGTCAAAGCTATGTTCTTCATACGTCCTTAGTGAGGGGTACAATTAAACACAAACTCATAAGTAAGCAAGCAACAACATGGTGTATTTTACAGGCATAGACATGATAGACGATGCAATATAAACAATTTAAACAAATTTAAACAAACACAAACACATTGCAAGAATATTCAAACTACATTAAACAGGAATAACAAAGTGCATATACATCTTTATGATATATGAATACATGTTACATAGCTAATTATAGGTTATTATATTTGTATTGGGATATATGCACGAGTTCTTCCTCGTATTAATATTGCGAGACTCTAGGAGCACGATATGTATCCGTGAACTCTCATACTCTTTTGCATATGCTCCAATACCAATTCGATAACATTTATATTACATACACATTGTCAATACAAACAAATGAATAATTAGAAAAGAAACATACGGCTTTTACAATTGTTTTTTTATCACATACATTTATTTGAAGAAAAACAAAGACATATAGTTCGTAACAGCGTGGTATTTATCTAAATGAAATCAGCATACTACGATATGTGTTTTGATCACGTGACATGTTTCTGTAAAATGACTTTACAACACGTCGGATATGGGTGAATATTGACGTTTTCTATTTACATTGATAGTAAACGGAGGTTGTAAATGTTTTTCGATAATATACAACATAATTATCAAGAATGAACCATATCCGTCTTGGGTATATAACTGAATATACATACTTTAGCATTTAGTTCTTCTTAACAGTGTTAACAACGATACTAAACGACGCCGTGATACATGGTACTTCTAAATCTAACTTTTGGGTATAAAGACAATCACGTTTGCTTCGCTGTGTGTCAAATCTGCATACACAATCCTTTTATTATGGTTAAATTGCGCCCGACAATAATATATAATGTTAACAAAGGTATGCGCTTTCAGCGCATGACATTACCGTGTTACGTTACAAATGAAAATATTGAGTGACTTGTACGTCATTTACGGCATCCTGACGTCAAGTTCAAGTATATAAAATAGTAGTGCCATTCATTAAGTATATAAATTTGCTTGAACCAATAAATTCAAAACATGCTTCCGAATTTGCCATGAAATTACTAATTAAACATGCATTTAATTAGCCATCAATTTACAATACTTTATCTATTTTGAAACAAAACTAAACTAAACTAAACAATGACCCACACGTTTAATCAGTAATTTCATGGCAAATTCGGAAGCATGTTTTTAATTGATTGGTTCAAAGCAAATTGATATACTTACTTAATGAATGGCAAGTTACAAGTTACTCAATATTTTTCATTTGTAACGTAACACGGTAATGTCATGCGCTGTAAGCGCATACCTTTGGTAACATTATATATTATTGCAGGTAAATATTCTTGTTTTCAAAGTATGTCTTGGTGAAATCAAGCAAGATTGCCAAAACGAGTCAGTTTCACTCAATTAACACATTGAACTTACCACGTGTTGTTGGTTAAGTATCGTATTTGATCATAATTCAAAATTGTAAATGAGAGGTCGTTTTAGTGTACAAACATTTATATTAAATATACTGTAGTTTCTACTTGTCGTACACTGCTGGTTGGCTATTTGCGAAACCAGGACTATTACAGATGACGGTTGAAAACTGCTACACGATATTCAACTGGCAAAACATCCTCCGGCTGCGACATGCACGGGCAATGTTAAACGTACATAAATATATCGGAGTATTATGCTGTGTAATTATCCGAAATATAAAGCTGCAGATGACATTTAGCTAGTCTTGAAGAAAGTCTAACTATCTGCAAAATCCGAGATGGTCACAAAATACGAGCATGAAAGGAAACATTAAAGGATGAACATACAATAAATATTCATATATTTGGATGAGATTCTTCTGTGGAATCTCAATATTTATTGTTGTAGGCCCACCACCAACCTGTTTGGCATGACATGTAAGTATGTCCAATATACCCCATCAGGGACGTCATTTTTTATTAAAGTCGAAAATATTTAAACAATTAAAAACACATATTAACTTGAGTCAGTTACATGTTGCATCTACTCCCTCCCCCCCCCCCCCCCCACACACACACAAAGAAACCCACAAACACGCACAAACACGCACACACACGTACGCACACACATACACACAAAAAAACACACGCGAACGCACGCACGCACAAACACACATTTAAATGCAAAAAATGTACCGTACATTTGTATTTGGGATATACTACTTAACGAGTAAATATACTTGTTAAACAAATAAGTACCAGAGGTAAATAGTCATAAAGAGGGCAACAGCACAAACCCACAGATCCCTCTGGTCATCAAAATAACTGTATGGTTGATCAACATGATTAACGATATTTATTACATTTCTGCGAGTGAAATATTGGGATTTCTCAGCAAAAGAATATTCATAATCGCTAAATATTAATAACTAATTCCGAACGCAAACATAATTAACTATGACCTTGAGTTATGACGTCAATAATGTGTTGTTGACGTCGACGTCATACATCGATAACGTTCAATAAAGCGAATAATTTAGGTTAAAATGATACATAAACTGATTTAAATGTAATAAATAGATTATTTAAATGCTGGTATCGATTAGAAGGACACACCCAAGCTAGAGTGTATGAGGCGCCGTATTGCTTTTTAATACAATTCACCTATTTGAATGAGTGATATCACTCATTTGAATAGGTGATTGCATTGATTCAAACTTAAATGAGTGATATCACCTATTCGGATCAGTGAAATCACCTATTCGAATCAGTGATATCACTGATTCGAATAGGTAATATTACTAATATAAAACGAAATGGTGATATCACCTATTGAATGGGTAATATCCCATATCTGAATGAAACAGGAAATACTAAATAATGTATATAGAATAATTAGATGGACCACCACCAATAGGCCACACAATTTTTTTTTGAACAGATCAGTACACAATGGAGTTATCTCATTTCTTCTTAAACCATGCATTTTTGGTCAAAACAAATAAAATCTACAAACAAATATCTATTGTTTAAGGCATAGAAAATGAAATTATAATATTATGTTCCTTTTGTTAAATCTTTTGTTTTGTTCCGTTTTTTCTTGGGGAGGGGGGGCTGAAGTAAGGGTTGGGTGGGTGGGGGGGGTGGGGGGCAGCAGTACCACATCTTCTGGATCGGGCCCTGTAGGGGTTAGGTTTGGTAGGGTATGTGTGCTTCCGCTGTGTGGGGGAGAGGACAAATGTTTGCATATATTGCTGCAAGAGCTGATGCGACCATATCATGAACGTCGGCAATTATCTGACAAAAAAGCGCGCAAAATGTTGCAAGAGATTACGATTGTGAGGGTCCGTCTAATTTTTTACACGGACCTTGGATGGGATCAGTCATTTATATAGAGTTTATTTCTGAATTGATAATCGGTGATATCACTGATTCAAAATGAATGGGTGATATCACCTATTCGAATCAGTGATATTACCGATCGAATAGGTGATATCACTCTTTCGTTTTGAATAAGTGATATCACTGATTCGAATGAGTGATATCACTGTTTCAAATAGATGACACTATCAATTCAATAGGTGATATCACGCATTCAAATGAATCGGTGATATCACCTATTTTAATGCGTGATATCACCGATTCTGATCAGTGATATCATCGATTCAAATAGGTTATATCTCCAAATGGTATTAAAAAGTAATACGGCGCCCCATACAAGTAAGCCTCGACGCTATACTAATATCTAAACCGCGTCTTTGTCTTTAAAGGACACAGGCACTCTTTATGTATTTTCACGCTACATTAATTTGAAGGGAAAAGTAATTGCATACTGTTATAATTGTGAAAATCCATTTGGAGCTTTTATATGCACAATATTTGTATTCAAAACAACTGATTTCCGTAAAGGAAAATAACTCAAGCTAACTTCTAAACTATTTAAGTCTAAATTATTCAAATTGCACAGGTTTTATTCTTATTTTACACACAATGTATGGCATGGTTTGCCCACTTGTCAATAGAATAGCGTGTTATATTCACGTTTCACTAGTGAGCGTAGACCTTTTACTTAAGGAGAAATTACTATTATACAATTTAAACCCTAGCCGAACTTCCAAATTTAAATATAATAACACACTAGAAATGAGTTAACAGAACACAAATCAGCGTATGTAATATGGTGTTAGGAAGATCAATTCAAGTCAAATTTGTTTGTTTTGATCCGTGAATATTGCAATTAGTCCCTTTAATACAAATAAATGTGTTCAGCAATTTCCCAACACCAATACAAGGTGTTTTATTTCACATGGAGCACACGATTGTCTTGATTTGTTGTAAAACGCGCGGAGTCCCGTTTTTTTCCACTCACCTTGCATATTTACAAATAGTTCTAGTCAAAAAGTGTGTGCATTTCCTTATTTTTAATTATAATGCACGAATAATATATGTAAAGCCAAGCTAGAATAACGAAGAAAATGTGAAAATTCCAAATGTATTTATTCATATACAAGCAGATTTAATCTTAAAATGATCCCTGTCTGGTACGTGTTTCGGTGTAGAGCTTTTATGATACGGTGTATTATTTTCAAGATGGTGGACAATGTTTACGTTGGAAGGTAGGTGTCCAGTTATTTTACCTGGATGTTTCATATCCATCGTTTAAATTAGATATAATCGTACTTGAAGTATCAGGGAAGGGCCAATGTCTTGAATTAGTATAGTCAATCTCACAGATATCTGGCTTCAAAACCAAAATCAGCTCTCACAACCAGTGGTTTCCCATTTTTAAAAATGAATCGAGAGATGACAACCAGTTTGGTGTCTGGGAGTGATTTAGAAGCATTCTGTCTCCTAGAAGGTGCATACATATTCGAATCATTCAGTTTCATTTGTATGTACACATACTTTGACCACATAACGTGCATACTGTAGATGTTTTGGGGTTTGAAAAAGTCACGATGATACGGTGTGTACCCAATGCTATTTCACCATGGTACGCTTTAGTCCGAGTACATGTAAGAGATATCGGTACAGTGTATCCTCACATTTTTGATACGGTGTAGAACGAACTTATCTGCTTCAAGTAGTTTTAGTTAACGATTTTTAATGAATATTAAGCATTGCTTTGCTGTTAAACGTTTCCAGAATATAATCACGATCGCCCGGTCGATACAAAACGGAAAATTGTTTGACCTGTAACTTTAGTTTTTGTCGTTGTTTCGAAATGTTACTTTAAAACAGTCGCCTTAAAAACATATAAACACTATAAGTTGAGGTTAAACAGTTCGCATAAAACCGGTTATAAACATACATTTTAGTGTTTTTCTTATCGTTTTAATCAAATTTTTGTTCAATCTGTAAAGTCTCAAAATGGAACCGGCAAAGCAAATACATCAATGGTTCTACTGTAAGGGACCGTCTGCGGACTTACAGGAATGCCTTGATCATGTTTCAACGGTTGACGGTCGAGATGTCTTCCGCATATGTACACTAATTTTGAATGAAACAAGTGGAAAATATAGTTTGATGATTAAACACTTTGAAATAATTCCAGAAGCGACAATATCTTATGGTCAAAATCTAAAAGTGGACGATGTTGACATGACATTAGAAATAAAAGAACGTCGATAATGATAACGACACTGATGATTATATAACGAATACAACGAGTATGCACTAACATGTGACATGTTTGGTGACAGTCTATGTGAAGATGCAGTCGACAATTTGGAAGATCGCGCATGAAACAGTTCATTGTCAGGAGGGCCACAGTCGAACTGGTTCACCCCTGTGACGTGAATAGCGAGAAACAGTCAGAAATGACTAATAATCATTTTTATATAGAGTTAGGAAATACAAGCAAATACCACATTCTGAAAACAATAATAACGACTCTTCAAACGAACTTGAAGAAATGCTACTGAATGTTATCGATGCACTTAAAAGCATGGGCATCTGGAAACATGACTTCAAATCAACACAGTGATAAAATATGGAGCTTGTCCTTTTAAAAACATCGATTTTTTACTGTTTATGGACGTAATTAAATTCTATTCTTGTGAAAACACATCATCATGAAATATAGCGTTACGGTTAAACTGTTTTGGAAAATTGTTTATCGTCTTTTCAACAGTAAATGGCTTCGGTTCATGAGTGGACCAAAATACTGGCTGTACTTGTTCGGAGTATATTTCGACCGTGAACCATTGAAACATGATCGATGGATTTCAGTAGATCAACAGATGGTCGCTTACAGTAGTATCTAATGCATCTGCTCGTAGAGTTCCATTTTGAGACTTTACACTCTGCAGAAGAAAGACAGATTAAAAACAAATAAAAAAACTAAACTTTGTGTTTTATACGGTTTTAAGCCATGTCTAGCCTCAACTGATAGTGTTTATGTGTATATAAGGCGACTGTTTCATGATAATATTCCAAAACAACAACAACAACAACTGAAGTTACAGGTTCACAGGTTTCCGTTTTTTATCAACTGGGCGATCGTGATTATATTTTGAGAGTGTTTAAAAGCAATATAAAATGCATATTATAATATTTAAAATCGTTAACCAAAACTACTTGAAGCAGATGAGTTCGTTCTACACAGTATCAAAAATTTAAGATCGTTAACCAAGACTACTTGAAGCAGATACGTTCGTTCTACACCGTATCAGCAAATTGACACCTTACACATATCTGTAAATGTGTGCTCGAACTACACCGTATCATGGTAAAATAGCATTGGGTACATACCGTATCATTTTTCAAACCCCAAATTTCCATTATGCAAGTTATGTGGTCAAAATATGTGTACATGCAATCTAAACTGAAGGATTCGACTGTGTATGCACCTTCTAGGAGACAGAATGCCTCTAAATCACTCCCAGACGACACCAACATAGTGGTCATCTCTCGATTCATTTTGTAAAAATGGGAAACCACTGGTTGTGAAAGTTGATTGTGGTTTTAAAACCGGAGATCTGTGAGATTGAAGGGAATAATTCAAAACATTGGACCTTCCCTGATACTTCAAATACGATTAAATCTAATATAAACGATGGGTATGAAAAAACTGGACTACTAACTTCCAACGTAAACATCTTGAAAATAATATACCGTATCATAAAAGCTCTACACCGAAACACGTACCAGACAGTGATGATACTGCATTAAACAATCGCGGTGATCATGTTGGTGCTTGATAACACCTTCAAGATTGCCGTATATCCCTTCGAACTTTGGGTTTATTTTGTTTAGTGTTATCACCCATTAATTAACAAATATTCAAAACAGGTACTAGTACATTGTATTCATGCTATTTTCATAGAAAGAAAATAAATTGTATAAGTATCTGTTAATATGTCGATCTCCCTAGTATTGTACAAACGCAAGGAAAACCACGTATTGGTTTTGAAGTTTGTTTGCATGGTGGTTTACGTCATTTCCAACAAAGATTATATACGACTGTCGATTATTTTTGTGGTGGAGGCAGATCACCCGCCTGTCCTGGGTAAATCTAGTACTGTACACCTTTCTCTCTTACAAGTCGAGCTCCCAGTTGAATTTGAACTCGCAGCGGTGGGAGGTGAGAAGGTTTACAGCGCTACCACGTTACCCATAGGCCACGGAGACGCTTATTGGTTTTGAATAAAATGGGGGCGTCGTGACCGAGTGGTTAAAGTATTTTAATTGAAATCACGTCCCCACACTAAAGTGAATTCTAGCCCGCATCGGACCAGGAATATGTATGTGAGAAGCGTTCCAGCTGGCTTGCGGAACCTCAGTGGTTCTATCCAGGTGCCAGCCCATGCAGGACAATTGTCCGGATGTGCATATGGTGTCTTCCTCCATAAATCGAAGCTGGAAAATTGCCGTAAGACATTAGCTGTTAGTGCGACTACAGCATTCAATTTAATGAAAAGGTTCATTGTATATTTTTTTTTAAAGGCAACCTTTTCTGATTAAATGACGAAACAGTAAACAGCTGACGTAGTATTTGCAAGCCTTGTAAGTTAGACAATTGCACAATCAAATCAATACAAGTAAAATTAAATATAAAAATGCAAACAATACCAAATAAATACTGTCAATACCTCATTTAATAAACCGCTGTACTATTATGTTGTATCGCATGAATGCTACGCTCAGCATACAACAGTTAGCCTACAGGGCTAAATAAGGTATTGATAACAAGAATATTATGTATGTACAACAATACTCGACAGAAAGTATGTATACTACATATTTTGAGAATCCAAACTCTGTAGATACATTATAAATGGACTTAACCAGACAGGCCAATCCCAAAAACGAAAGCGTTGAATTAAAAGTTACCAACTCGTAATTTATGTTACGCATAATCAGTCACGGGAATTTTAAAATCCCGTAACTTTTATCGGCACAAATACATTATTATATGACCTGAACAGCTGGACAGAGTTTGGATAAAAGGTTTTGTAGTGTAATTGTTCCGTTATTTGGCAGGTTAGTTTTTTAAAAGCTGAATATAAATATACTGCGGAACTCGATCATGCACATAGTTTTTTTTATTGTGAACGTGTGTAACATTCCTGTTAGTTAGGTACTGGCACATACCTGACAGACGATGCGTCATACACACCCTTATATGTAAATTAAATACATTCATTAACAGTGTTAAGAGCATCAATAAATACGTGCACATGTTCAAGCGATTTGCCCCGAAAATGAATATCTCGTCTAGCATGTCTAAGAAGCTTAACTACACACTTGGTCTTATATCTCTTGAATTTAAGAAAACCTTCTTCTAATGTCTAAATGTTATTAAAATTATGTTATTATCAGTAGGGGCGCCGCTGAATCATTTCACGTGCCTGGACCGCATAACTCAAACATAAATAATTGGGGTTGGAGGCAACGTAGTTCCCATTTTGCAAGCACGTGCAGATGCGCGGATTTTATAGTACTCTTTTAAAAACAAAGTTTAAAGCTAATACTAGATGGCAAAGAAAAAAATCATATCAGAAGTCATGTATGATATCGGAGATTCATCAACCAGTCGTGTTGACAGGTTTAATTGAGATATCATATTCGGAAATCGCGGTACAAATGCGAAGATCGAAATTGCCAATGTTTCAAAACGGGTACAAAAATTGTATATTCTTAAATATTGTTGAAATTGCCAGGAGTCGAAGATCATTACTTGTTCTACCTTTTCTGAACATTTCTTATTTGTTCGTGAATATCCATTTTGCGTGCCCGTTTTGAAAGTTGGTACCTGCATTTCACTCTTTCAGAGGCAATTCAAAATGGCGGCGACACAGAAAAACACCCATCCTGGGGCTAGTCAGTCGCACGCCATAAAATCCACTTCTCCCTGGACAAATTAAAATATCAGGCTCAACTAAATTGTGAATTGAATTGAACTGTTGTATTTCCATTGCCACAGTCCAAACGATGTGCTAAAATAGCTCACACACGGAGTGTATTCATAGGTCAAATTATGCTGATGCATACCCACATAGACAGATCGATGGATTATTTGTACAGGAGTGAAATTAAGTCGTTAGACCTTTATCGAAACAGTGATCGTATATAATTCCAAGTTTTACATGATTGACTTGAGTGAGTGCGTAATTTACAAACTACAAACAAATATATCTATTATCTATGTCAGAAAATTAAAATTGACAGTGAAACACACCAAGCAAATGGGTCATGGCATGAATTGTCTGTAGCATATTTGAGTAAGTAAATGCACTTTTAATTACTGTAGGAAAAGTGTTTAATGTCGAAACATATGAAATGGTGGTGGTTCATATATATTATTTCTGATCATTTTTAAAACACATGAGTGATGAATGATTGATGAAATTGTAAGTCTTGAAAATAATACTTGCTCATGAATGCCACCTGTGTCTGTGACTTACATTTGAACAGTATCCAGAAAGCACCACATTCAATTCCATTTGTGTTTTAAGTAAACTATTATGGGAAGCTGGCATTGATAGCATTAAGAAAGCGGAACATAGTTATTAATATTAAAAATAAATGGAAAAATATGTTAAATGCTCAGGTCTTCTTTCTAATATAGGCAGTGTCATTGTGCAGTGTGATACATGTACCACAGCCTGTTTTCACCAAGTTATTTCCCAGTCTCTCAGTAATCTGTATAACTACATCAAGAGCCTTGTGCAAGCCAGTGTGTAGGTAAACACAGCTTCCAAAAATCTATGAAGTTACATGTATCACTGTATATTATTTGCCAAATATGTGGCATTGTGCACCTGCACTTAGTCTCAGACTTCTTATACTAAAAATAAAAAATGAATGCATGGTGTTTTACAGCACATCGACACATAAATAGGTCATGTTGTGCATAGTAGGGATGTAAAATGAAGCAAACAAAATAAAAACGTCCTTGCATTACATCTAAAATATTAAACTTAACCAGGACCCTGACTTAACATAATGTGCTGGCATTGCCCAGCGATAGCATGACAGACGATAGCAATCGGGAGCTTCCGGGTTCAAGTCAAACATACACCACTAAGTTTCGTCTGTGTTTTCGGGCAATACACCTTCCCTCAGCCTTGTTTGTTCCTCAGCCTCGTTTGTTGGATTGGGATTGAAACTGGGGGGTCTATCCTTCGAGCACGATAAAAAACTTAGAAATATATTCATTAGTAAGAATAAGGCAGGTTCTCAAATGTTTATGTGGCATCCTTCACCCATCTCTGGGGCGGCTCTAAATAAGATATACCGGTAATGTGTTGATTAGCCGAAAACGATTTTTTATTAATTCATTGTACATGTAAAAAAATGTTCTATAATAACTATTCATCAACATATTTGAATTCTACAACTTGTTAACTCTTTAAGATAAAACGAAATCTGGTTAAGGTAAACAAAATATGTATCATGTTTTAAATTTTCTATGTGCCCTTCCCCTCTCTCAAGGGCGGCTCTAAATAACATATATTGTGTTATTGAGCCAACTTAGGCCAGAGTTTTTTTGTTTTGTTTTTTCGGTTCTTAGACCCTCCAACCCAGGTTTTGGTAAAAATGAACATAAATTCAGCAGGTTTATTTTTAACACGAAACACTGGTAAGAAAAGTAACCGGCGATACCCGTATTTTGGTCCCGCATTTGAAACCACCAGTGATCATGTTTAAAAAATAAAGTAAAATTAGACGGTCATGTTATATAGTTTTGTTTGGTCAATGTTCTCACCATGTTCTGTTCAATTTATATTCTTATAAAAAAAAGTTGTATAGTCACTTTTTATACATCTATGTCAACTCATCAACTTGTTACCTATGTAAGTTGAAACAAAAATATATTTGGTTAAACAGAATCTGTATCATTTATATTTTCAGAGTCCATGATGTAATGAGACGCTGTAAGGTAACTGTAAAATGTTACTGAAGTCACAATATATGGGAGGATTTTATTGAAAGAAGTGTCTAGTCACATATATAATAATAGAATAATGCGACGGTGTACAATATTATTTTATTTTTTGTATGAATCATGAATCAGCAATACCTCATACGGAGAGTACTAGCATCAATTTCAAGAAAACATATGTCTAGTAACATTTGTGACTTGAGGGAATAAGGTTATTTAGACCCACTAAGTTCGAAATTCCCAGGATCACCAGTTCTGCACAATATCATATCAACATGCATGTCTGATTGTTGACAGAGTTGGATCGATGGCGACATTAACTGGACAGTTCATTGGAGTGGCTCAAAATAAGGGCTAATACGAAAATATAAATGTGTTTCTGTTAATCTGACCAACCATACCCAATATATTTGTTGGATTAAAATGATGTTTTCTGATTTGTATTGGATTATAACGTTTGTGGAATAACGGGGGGCTGGAGGTGTATATTACTGGTTCTACCCAGAAACGTTAGTGGTCTGCCTCCACCAAAAAACAACAACAACAAATACATTTATATATAACCCCAAATATGTTGAAAATGACTTGCACCATATAAACAATACAGGCTGAGAGTGTTCGCATATTAAAGGGACATGCAGCAATCTTCTTTTTTTTAAACTCCAAAATGTTATAACTTATAAGTTAAATATAAATATGCAAGCGGGTGTAAAGTGAAAATCAATTATTGATTAATCAATCGAGGTGCTATTTTTAATGCTTGATAAATATTCAAAAGTGCTGTGTGTCCGTTTAATAAATAAAGCCAATTATTGTATGATGCAATTTAATTTTTTTTGTAATATCCTTTATATTTGGGATGTTTTGATGTAAATATTTGAAATAAAATATTTTAAATCAAATAAATAATTCACTTCGATATCTGACTTGTTACACATTTTTTACTTAGTAATGAAAGATAATATTTTTAAGACCTTAATATGTACCTTAAATGTTTATTGTTTACCATGTAATGGTGAGGCGGCATATGATGTTAATCATCTGTGCGTCTATATCCTTCCACAGATTTTAACAAATTGTTTCGAAACTTTACATGATGTTTATTTATGTTGTCAAGAGGTGCATATCGATTTTGCATCAAAATAAACTTTATTTGTGAATATATATTATGCACTGTACACTTTTCCATGGATTGTTTTCAGTGCGGTCATTCGTATCACATGGACATATTGAGTTATGGAGATGTTCGGTTGCCCTTTTTATATTTGTATATATTCTCATTTTCACCTCTCCCCGCTGCGGGTTCAATTCCTACTAATAGCTCAACTTGTAGGTGAGAAAGTGTCGATTCTTACGGATTGCAGAAAGTATACAGTACTAGTTCTACCCAGGAAATATGGCTTAAAATGGGCTATAATGACATAAAACACCATTCAACTTCAAAAATATAAAGTAAAAAAAAGGCCTTCTTTTCTTTCCTTCGATACTATCAGAATCATTGAATAAGTATTACGACAGTGTTTCTGTCTGATAGAAAATTCATCTTTGGTTTCAACCGACGGTCTATATTTTAACTAATACAAGTAAGAACCCCTCAAACCCATTTATTTGTGGGTGACATATTCCACGGTTGATTCATGCTACTATCATGGGACAGCTACAGTACATATGAAAGTGCTGTGTGCAGCTGCGGATGAATTGAATTGAATGTTGTTTAACGGCTCATCAACACAGTACAGGTTATTTAGAGCCGCCCCAGAGAAATGGGAAGGATACATAGGAATCCGTGAACCGTGCCCTACTCTTATTATCGAATAGATTTCTATGGTTCTTTGAAATGCTCGGAAGAGACCTATACGTGGGACCACCCGATTTACGTCCCCATCCGACGGACGAGGCTAAGGGAACGTGTTTGCCCAAGAACACACCGACAAAACTCAGTGGCACCACCTCCGGTTACAAATCCGCTGCGCTACTGACTGCGCCTAGTTGCGGATGACAATTAGACACTGGACAGTCTAGTCAAAAACACAGCAATACATCTATTATCTGAATATGTTTAAAAATGTATGCTTGCAAGAGCTTTCAAAACAGACTTTCGTGAATTTAGTAGGGGTTGGGGATTGGAAGGGCATGGGGAGCATCCTTTTAAATCTCAGCTCAGATACCCTCCCCCTCCTTTTCTCTAACCCACTTCCCATCTTGAACAGCAGCGATTGTTATGTACACTTTCCACGTATGACAGGGTGCCCAATACTGCCCGCTCCATCGAATACTCGCCTGCAGTTCTTGCGAGGACAGTCAAGTCAAAAATACAGTCAGTCAAACAACTCGTATTTTCGTGTACTTTTGATAAAGAAATAACATGCTTTTCGTGACATGCAGCAAAATTCATGTAAAATGTGAGCTAAAACAACAAATAAAGTATCTCCTCGTATTTTATTTAACAAAAAACAACACGATTGTTGTAATTTTAAACGTATTCTAAGAATGGCATCTCTTAGAGTTACCGCCCTCGCTTCGACATTTTACAAAATAATATGATAATGAACTTTTGGAAACGGCCGCACACGACACATACAAAATATTGCAGTCTCGGTTTGATTGAGACTGTGCATAAACGGCGGGTCTGCATTTATTACGCGGTAAAGCTTCTAAACAAATGTTGCTACAGCTGAAAATCATGAAACTTTAAAGCGGAACAGAAATTTCATCATCAACAATTGTCACAATCTTCCAAATTATGTCCTTTAAAAAATCCAAAATGGCGGACTTTTTTCTTTTGACGTTGACAAAATATTATCTATTTGATAGATGTAGGAAAATATAAAGGCTGCTCCCCTACTGTATGTTGGAAAACCATTGTAAATATGTAAATACTAGTATAACCGCAAAGGTTGAGCGAACATGGTGAACGATTCCTAAAATCGGACGGAGCATACGCTTAACCTATGGCTATGGTGTGCCGTGTCCACCGTTGTTTATCAATGTAACTTCAGACTAATGTATTCTAAACCATCACCAGGTATCACCAAATGTCATGTAGGAACATACATTCGAACGCCTTTCAATTTCAGTTGATCTGAATAGTTCAAACACAAACTGCGCTTGCATAGTACTATTTGTTGAGTAAATTGAATTAAAAATTGTATAATAAAGCTAAAGTATAATAACCAACCAACATTGAACAATCAGCATGACATTACTGGACTTATTACATAAGATAGTGCCTGGGTGTAATAACATGTCTAGACTATCGACAATCCACTTAATTTTAATAAAGTCAATAACATTACGCTAGGAAATACATTCTGATGTTACGGTACGACAATCCACTAATTGTATAACGCCAATAACTTTACGTTAGGGAATACATTCTGATATTATGGTACGACAATCCACTAATTGTATAACGTCAAAACATTACGCTAGGGAATACATTCTGATGTTATGGTACGACAATCAACTAATTGTTATAACGTCAATAACTTTACGTTAGGGAATACATT
>JAWPHD010008160.1:0-118697 GCA_037043455.1 Cyrtodaria siliqua
TGAACAATTGTATTTCTGTGCTGATGTGTACTTTAGCACGTCATGCTACAAAGGTGAATATGTAATCAATTTGTAAGGCATGTCCAGGATTTGACCAGAGCGAAGCAAGTTGCCCAACTTAATTCAAAATGTTTGGTAGGAAGCACTGATGGTATAAAATGGGAATAAAGTGTCTGGTAAGAAAAACGGTCATGGCGTGTTTACGCCTCCGTGACAACATTTGTTTTCAATATTGTTTTAACACCCGGGACTTGATCTGTTATTATGTTAAACTTTGTTCCCAGTTCCTACCCAGATATAATGCTATTTTCTCTCGGCAGCTATTTTACGCTTGCGTAAAACCTTGCTTGTTTTAATATATACGGGTTTATAATAGAGGAAATGTAGCTGTAATCCTTTGGTCCATACTGATATTCATACATAATTTATTGTGTATTATCCGTAATTCTTTCTTTTAATGATCTAATAATGAATATATGCCAATAAAATTTGAATTGTGTGAACAAAATGTATGTTGTTTACGTTTCAGACCCTAATATATGTATGTGTAAAACTCTGCTAAGATTACGTTTATAATTCGGGAAATAAAAATACCATTTGTATTTATTTTTTTAAAGATGACCTAGTAGGGTAGATTAGTGATCAGTTGTTATCGACGTTATCAAACATTTCGGAAATTGCTTACATTGACCACATACATATTAATAAATTAGGTCTGTGCATTGACAGGCATATTCAGATTTCGAGGACCACCAACCAGAAACACGCATAGAAACAAAAATCAATTACGAGGGATAAATAAAAGGCAAGGTATGTGAAATCACAAACACTAAGAATCTTTCATGTGTATCCGGTGCAAGCAGTTATACCGCGTGTTGGAATTTCCCTATCTTCACCGGATACCCATGATGGATTCTTTTTCTTGAATATCATTTACATTCTGCACATTGACGTCGCCAGCTACTAACGTTTTTGCTTGTTTGTTTACACAATGACGTCACGCAACTGTCATTGTTGATATCATTGCGCGACTTTTATCTTCCCCCATGTGTAAGATGAGGCTTTCCATCACCCATGACCGTATCCGGTATGCCAGAAAAATGGGTTGACAAAAGTGCTACCGCTTTCAAAGGTCAGTGGCAAAACATAAAACACACATTAAATGATAAAAAAAGAATGCATGAAACTACGAATGTCACATATAACATAATTGTTTGCAAAACGACTATTTAATGTAACATAACATCAATTCAATACAAGTAATAGAGGATCTTACATGAGTACTCATTCATTATTAAATGTATTAAACGAGTTGGCAAAATGATATAATGCTCGGCAAGAAAAATGATATAATGCGAGGCTCTTGTCGAGGCTTATATCATTTTTGCTAACGAGTTTAATACATTCAATAATGAATGAGAACGAATGTTAGATTCTATTTATCACATTACTCACATATCGACTTTTATTGCATTTTGCCTGTCGCTTTAACACCCGAAACCGACATAAACCTTGAATCATAGTCATTATCGATGTTTTTGACAGCGCGTACTAGGCTTATTTGCATAGTTATATAACTAGTGGTATATTGAAAATATAGAAAGGTGTTAATTATTCCACTCCCACGTCATAAGTTATGTGATAATAGCTTATATTGTCTTCTGCATATATATTTCTTGTTACGAATAATGTACTTTGTTTAACACGTTGTTTAAGTTTGACGTAAACATTTTTTTTCAAGGATTTAAAACTTCCAATCAAAGAACCTCGATAGTAACAAAAGTCAGTGACACATACACACATATATAATATATATATATAAAAAAAAGGCAGCTGCCCTTATTTCAAAAACGCATTGATGAATGTCGTGACCTAGCTTGTATTGGATAGTATACTTTGATTGAAACTAAATTAATACGATTTATCCTGGCAAAAACATTCGACAGACTGTGTTTATGTATAGGAGATAGAGGCTATGAAGAGAAATCTTCACCATTAAGAAACCGAAAGGGAGGGAGCGTAGCGACCGACCGCGGGTTGGTAATGGTGAAGAGTTCTCTTCATAGACTATATCAGGCTTAGTGTTTACCATATGTTTTATCGATAGTCTCTATATAGGTCACACTCTAAACCGTGAAGAGGAATGTAGCCAGAATTTGAAATTCTAAGCCATCTGATTGGTTTAAAATATAGGGTAAACACTAAATATTTTAATAAACTTTTTAACAAATTTCGTATACTATGTTATTTATATAATACTATAACGAACAGTAGATATGGGGTTATGTTCATGTAAGCAACCAATAAAATCGCATCCTGCTTTTGTCCTGCAAGCCGGGAGAAATAAACACAATGCATTGAAAATAAGTTGATCCTCTTTAAGAGTTAAAAGAAGGTGTAGAGTTATTGTGTGTTGCAATGGCAATGGAATCAATGTTTCGGATAGAGACATAAAGAGAAATCTTAAGAAACCGAAAGGGAAGGAGCGAAGCGAACGACCGCGGTTTCCTAATGGTCAAGCTTTCTCTTCATAGCCTCTATCCGATTTAGTGTTAACCATAGGTTAATCGATAGTTGTCTCTATATAGGTCACTCTCTTAATCGTGAAGAGCGATGGTAGTAAAATTGATGCAATTATTTGAAAATCGGAGGCAACTGATAGGTTGAAAAAGTAGGGTATTAAGACACACCAGTCGCTACGCTCCTTCCCTTTCGGTTTCTTAATGGTGAAGCTTTCTCTTCATATCCTCTATCCTATACATAGATTGTTCTTCGTAGCCTCTGTCCGACTTAGTGTTTAGCACAGGTTTAAGGAGATATCTATATAGGTCGCTATTTGAAGAGCGCTGGTAGATAAATCTTTAGGAATTGCAAGTATTTGAAAAACTGAGGCAATTGATTGGTTTAACTGTTGGGTAAAACACTAAATGGAAATTATGATCTCATTATACAATCATTTTAAGATAAAACACCCGTTTAAAAAGCTGATTATTTGTCCTCATGTGCTGGCAAACACAGCAAATAGGATGGGAATGCATGACCTCGTTATGTTATCATATATATCAATATAAGCAAACGTATTAACCCAACAGGAGTGTTTAAATATGAAACGATTTTCAGGCTGATAAGATAATCATTTCCTGTATTGGAGATTGTTGAAAACTTATTGTAATTCGTTATCTGTAACGTCCTCTACTCCACACGTCATTTAAATATGTGCTTATATATGGTAATGCGTTTAAACATTCAGTTGAAATACTTCTTGTTTTTATGTTCGTGCGTTGTATATTTAACGGTTATTTCACACGTATATAGAAAACACAATACTATGCACACTAATATACTAAAACAAAATTGTGCTATATATTTTTATTAATATTTTTATTACTTTTTTTTTTTAACTGTTATTGGAAAACAAATAACGAAATAGCGTAATATTTCCTTTCCAATTTTCACGTTTATTTAATCGTTAGTGGCAAGAAATTAACCTCTCTAAAAAGAGTTTTCATTGAGATTTCTGACGATATAGAGTCTATAAAGTATCCATTAAAAAACAAGTTATACAAAATTAAAATAAATGTACTATGTAAAATAAGTTTAGCAACACTTAGAGAATTTTTAAAGCATAATAACACAAGCACAACATAGAACATTTAATTCAATCCTTTTTGGTATTTAACACACATTTATTGGTAATCCCACTAACATACCAATCGGTGTGCTGAAGCGAATCACTTAGGGGTAAGGATCCAAAAGTATAATATTGAGAATTGGTGACAATTTATATTTTGTTGCAAAACTTATTTTACATAGTATATAAACACAAGGTAAATGAATAATTGCTTTATATACTAGTAAATGGAACTGTATACTCGTGATTTTACCCGTTTAATAACTATTTGTCGCGCCATCCTTTTTTTT
Organism: Cyrtodaria siliqua; assembly: GCA_037043455.1. Taxonomy (NCBI): domain Eukaryota; kingdom Metazoa; phylum Mollusca; class Bivalvia; order Adapedonta; family Hiatellidae; genus Cyrtodaria; species Cyrtodaria siliqua. Next base: position 3,922 of record JAWPHD010008160.1, read on the forward strand.
ATCCAAAATAGATGGGGCATGGTCAAGTGAAATTTTCAACCAAATATATATTTTAAAGATGAATGGCCACCTAATACTATGTTCACAGCAATTAAGTAGTTTCCTTTACTGTGTGGTTGACATTGCTCATGCTTAAAGATCTCCGGCCATGTTTTGTTTCATGAACATGTTTATGTTTATTTAAATCGAAATCAATACACAACACTAGATATTTATAATTCACACATTACAATATCTGTAAAAAGCGAGAATACGATTTTATTTGATGACGTAGGAAACTTGAACAGGTAAATTAATCCACAAGTAAATATTTTTTTTATCAATTATCTGTCAATAGTTGTGCAGCTATACAATTCAGATTTACCTCATTTCCCTGTGCAGTCACGCAGTGGAAAAGTAATATCTACGTCTGACATGCAAATAATACTTATTTTTACATTCAACTTAGTAGCGGGTTTAAATAGATATTTCCCTCCGGGATTATCAAGAAATGTTCATATGATGTTTAAGAGTTAAATTTTTTAATTGATAATACTAGAAAAGGGTCTTTAAAGAATGAATAACTTGATACAAAGTATTATACGTCTGTTCTCTCAAGAACGAAAATGGCAACAGGCCTTTACATAACTTAAAAGATAATTTACCCCCGGAATGATATATATACTCAGTTGCAAAAGAAACTGGTCACTTATCAAGCGACAGTCAACAATGACAATGATTCGTCTTATTGAAAAACAAATGACAACATTATATTGACAATGAAATGATAAAAACTTTGATACCAAACATGGCATTTTGGAATTTGTAAATTTAATTCTAAAAAAACTTTATACAATTAAATCTAAACAAAACTCGGTGTCCACTTTCTTTTGCAACTGAGTATATGCATGTAATGGTAATTACAAATAAATACAGCAGAGTGTTTACATGTTCTGGATCAATGAAACATTGGAATGTCTTCAGACTTTGAATCAGTGGCGGTAACGGAGTGCACATGTCACATGGACAAACGTTTTGTTTCTCACCTTATATTCTAACCCTAGAACAGATACATTACAGAAATACAAAGGAAATACCATAATAAAACTACTGGGTCATTTACCTGTAAAACATAAGTATATACTCATGTTAAAGAACGAATAACTTGATGCAAAGTATTACACGTCTGTTCTCTCAAGAACGACAATGGCAACTGGCGCATTTCCTTCCCATGAACCAATAATTTCCAAAAGGAACTTCCGTTTCCTCTCATACGTCGGGGAATACTATCCTTAAGCTTAAGCAATCTACTTAAGGTACCAGCTCACACAAACCTGACACACGTGCACTGGTGAAATTAATATGCAATATAATAGTAATAGATATTAATACTTATCTCAAATACATAGACTACAATATGATATTTAAAACAGGTAATGAACAAATACATAATAGGGCTAAAACCCCCGTCACACTCTGACGTAGACGCAGCGACAACGTAGCAAGAGCTTAGTTCGATCTGATTGGACGTAGCAGGGACCGCAGGCAAGCCAGTGGGCGCTTGGTCCGGTACGTTAAAGGAAATCAGTGGGAACGTGTGCAACGCAGCGAGGACATCGCAGGGACCTGTCTAGGACGTAGCATGAAATTGATAAATGCACATTTTTCAGAAAAGATCAAGTTCCCGCTGCGTTCATCTCTATTTTTTGGACGCAGTGGGATCTTCATGCTGTCACGTCAGAGTGTGACAGGGGCTTAAAATATACGTGAGGACTTACGAATGTATGAACAAAGGGAAGTAACTGGAAACTAAAAGGTTTACCTAATTACTTTGGGCTATTGGAAATATAAGGACTAAGGGAAGTAATCGGATATAAAAGTGTACCGCCGACATACTCCTACTTTCCGGGAAAATGTCGTCCTCGACATTCTCTTAAAGATAACAATAAAGGAAATCACGCATTTAAAAAGGCATGCCAAACTACAATTAATGATTTATTTAATTCGTCTAATTGAATAATTAAATGAATAATTTGTCGCTCCAACGACACGAATTCATTGCGAAAAGCATGCGGTTAAAAATGACACAATTTATGAACGGGTTAAAAAGCAAACATTAAAAAACTCGATTATGTAATCTATTGAATAAATACATATTAACGATAGCTCAGTGGTTAGAGAGCTGGTACGGTAAACCAGAGACCCTTGGTTCGAGTCCCGGTAAAGGAACGGTTTTTTCACAACCTGTTATAGAAACTTTGCAAAACAAAAAAACTATTTGATCATTATGCATGTCTAATGAACAAAAGCGGTCCGACCCAAATACAATTATATAGATCCGATCAAATGATCTGTTCATCCGAATGTTTCATCATACCACATGTTTCATGCATGCTTTTCATGCGTATCATGTGTGTATTGAAGGCACATGGCATAATTATAAAGAAAATCTTCTCTCTTTTTTACAATGGTGTACTTCAAAATTTGGATGATGTGATGAAATGGCTTATTAAATTTAGCAATGATGTATTGTCTGCTCTCGCTGGATAAACGGGCTATTCTATGGACCAATTTATTTCACATAAAAAAAAACATACAAAAAAAAACAACAACAAACAAACAAAACAACTTTGAGTAAATTGTATATTTTCGGATATAAAGGGAACAATTTCTGCCATAGAGGGAAATTCTAGTGAATATAATCATTTATTATATACCTATCAGTGATTTATAAGGATTTCTCAGTGGCATATTTTTAGTATCAGACAAAAGTGATTATCGTCACACCAGTGACCATATCATTTTTCTATATTTTCTGTATTGTATATCGTCACTGGTGTGACGATATTACTTTGCCGGAACTACTTTTTTGGAACTGCTTTTTTGCCATATTTGTATTTAATGGTACTGTATTATGCTCTTGCTTTCATACAGCACATTTTAACGGCTCATTTAAAAATCTGCCAAATGTATTCATAAGCGATGGCATCTTACGTGGGTGCACGAGGTGGGGGTGGGGTGGGGTTTGGAGAGAGTATTTTCAATTAAATATGCTTACAAAGTCACTGATAGGTATATAATAAATACAATAATCAACAGTCTCGGTGTGATAAAAAAAATATGTCACTCGAACAGTTTTTTAACCGAACTACAACGTGTTCTCGTGACATATTTTTCGTGTCACTCTGAGACTGTCGATTATTGTCTATATATTCAATTCAAAACAGTTATATTGTGACCAAAACTAAACCACACGATGAAGGCTCAAGTGCTTTGCGTAAATAAAAATTAGATAAGAAGGTGATATACTAATACATGTATTTATTTCCAGCTCGTGATTTTGTCCGTTTATTTACGCATGAATGGACTGAAATTAACATCTCTAGAAAGATCATTAATTTGAATTGAAATAAAACATTAAAATATCCATTAAACATTAGTTACAATGTGACCCAAAATAAACCACACGGTGAATGCACAAATGCTTTGTGTATGTTTGGAAAGAAATCATGATATCTGAACGGCCCGTATTCATATGGCTTTCTGATGATGTAATGTTGATCGTTCACAAACAAGAGAAGAAAGTAACAAACTTGGTAGCAGACAGTAGTATTGTTTTACTGGTCCTTTGGGATCAGCGAGCGCAATATAGTTGCTTTGAAGTAGAATACAGCCGGTTCTAGGGTGCGTGAGAGGTGTTGCTTCTATAAATTACCTCTCATGAACAGATTCAATAACACCGAGCCTGCTACTTTAATGTCGTTATACATGACCAATAACTCTGATTTTCATTTTGGCAGAGTTATGCCCTTTTCATAAAACTTTAACCTGCAGCCTAACCTGGCTCATAAAATGGCAAAATATTGACCTAAGACAATTACGACTAACCTTTATTTATTTGTGTATGTAGCTTTGACCTTATAAAGCAGTACTCTACTCAATGCTGACTTTGGGTTTGTACATACAGCGATAAAGCACTGCACAAACAAGCTACTTCTTTAAAAGACAACCTTTTATACAGATGTAATTTATTAAAGACAATGTCATCTTTCTTAGTTTATATGTACACTTATGTTTATATTCTGTTGTTCTGTAAACAGTTATATTTACACTGTAACTTTAGCATAAACCCTTTAACGTAAATGCATACTTAGTGTATATAAAACAGAGTTGTATGCTAAAGTTACAGCGTAAATATAATTGTTTAAGCCATTTAAAGCCAAACTACGAAGGTTTTCGCCGAAATGTAAACGGTACCCGGCCCTTAACTGAGATTGTATCGAAGTAACCTGACAAACGGCTGGGAGTTAACAACTCTTTTTAGGTTTACTTCAAATCTTCTAAAACCATGCTTTACGGTGGGCATTGTCAATTTACCAAATGTTTCGTAAATCTTAATAAAAATCCACTGACAAGGTCCCGAATCGACCTTCCGTGCATGTAAACGTATCTGTTTTGGCGCGTGCGAGTGACGTAGTTTGTTACCCTTGCTAAAGTGACTAGCAGATGATTCAACGCTTAATGGTTGTAGCCTAAACGTTGGTTAAACTATAAAGCTGATTATGCAGCTGTTGTTTTGCGAAGACGTTCATAACCCGGATGTAATTAAGTGTATATAATACATTTTCCCTTTTCATAATTATTTGAATACATTTGAATTATCAGGCGCTTATTACATGCGTTATATTTGTGGTCTGATGGGTCTAATGATTTAAAATGTGTTTTGTATGGTGTTTTACGTCATTTTCAAATATGGTTACTTGTAACGGTCGATTCTTTTGTAATTTAGTAGCTTGTTTAACTGTTTTCTGTAAAATAGGTTACCTTTTTAAAAACACAAAACAACATTGATCATCTGATGACGTCAGTCTGCGCATGCGCAGTCGTGATGCCAAAGAGGCGATGCTACTACTTATACACGTATTAAGCAATTACTCAGCAATTGAATCTGACTTGTTCAAGAACTTTTCCGAGATATTATGGGTATAAAACTACTGTGCAAGTTCAAATGAAAAGTGAAGGGACTGCTATAAGAGTACTCACAGGAAAGAGTAACGGACGGACGACGGACAAGGCATCTTTCCATAAGGTCATATGGCCGTCGGCCAGTACAGCTTAGAACTAATAATGAACACATATTAGCAAAGCGTTAAATTATATTACTATACATATAATTTATATTTTGTGAGTCTTATTCTGACAAGTTCCATAAAGCGATGTCCAAGTTGGGACCTGCAGATTTGGAACGCATGTAAGGCCTGATGCACATGGACAGCTTGCATCCCATTCTGTAGATGCTGCATAACAAGACCCGCCCACACCGCTGATTGGTTTACAGAACACATTGGTAGGATCGGAGGAGTCCCTACAGCAGCACGAATCTGGTGGACAGGAGCTCCGACGTGCCGACATATCGGTCATACTACACGGCGTCGTCTGAAATAATGGAGGGACAAATGGCTTTTATTGGGGTAAAAGTCACAGCATCCCGTTCGTTTTTCTATACAAATTGCATCTTTGAGAATCATTTTTAATAATTATCTGAACAACTTTTTCCCCATCATATTTATATATCTATAAACACTTCTCTTGTTATAATTTTAGTATTTGTAAAACAAATGTCAAATGCAGTTTGCCTTCGGCCGTGGTGGCCCAGAGAATAGCACGTTTGACTTTACATCCGAAAAACACGGGTTACAGTCACACTGGTTCCCCTGTGTTACTTGTCTTCCGTGTGTCCTTAGACACGACACTTATCCTAGCTTCGTCCGTCGGCTTGGGACCCTGCAGTCCCGTGTATCGTAGTATATCCCGAGCACTTTAAAGAACCATACAAAATATACTCGGAAGTAAGAGTAGGGCGGCGTTCTCTGATTCTTATATTTATTTCCTCTCTATTTGGGGCGACTCGAAATAACCTATACAATGTGCCGATGAGCAGTTAAACAACAATTCAAATTAATCCACAGAGATAATTCCACATGATGGGAACTTGGATGTTGTTTAATAAGTATGCACTCATTCAAAATAAAACAACACATATAGCAAACACTTACAATCAGAAGACTCTCACTGATCCCAAATGAAACGATGCCAACAAATACACAAACATTAATAGATAACGCCATCTTGAATAGTGACCTCATTATGTAGGCACCTGTTCTTAATAGCAATATGCAGAACGATAAGACTAATAGCAATATGCAGAACGATAAGACAAAACACCAGCACCAGACATGCGCAGTTATGTAGATATCTCAGTGCACATTCTCAGACTATAAGGTAGCTGTGCTTATGCCTTTTATTTTCTGTACCTGTAGAGTTTCGGTTCCTTCCATAGGAATAGTAGGTAGATTATATATACTCGGTAAAAAAAGTTTTGGACCAGAGTATATAAAGTCATATAAAAATCAAACTAGTGGACAGAATTTAAGTATCTTTTTTTAGTAACCAAGGTCTACCCTACCTGGTTAATTTGGTACCAGAAACATTAAATTCCAAACAAGATTTGATTTTAAAAAAATATCGCGAACACACAAAGGGTCTGTAAAAAATGTTGCAAAGTCCATACAAAGTAACAGTTATGGACACATTCGAGTAACCAATAAAAAGATTATTATTTTTTCGCAAACTTTCATTGTAAACGATATTGTTGATTGTTGATCTATTGTGAATTATCAACTGAGATAACAAGGGTTATGGTCTTATGTCATGGCTCAGCGATCATTGTACGGGTTCGAACACTGCCATGGTCCAAAACCTTTTTTTACAGAGTATATATATAGCTACGCTATTTTAGCCAGGTTTTCAAAGATATGACGCAGTGCTGTCGAACTATCCACCATATTTCAATCGAATAAACGTTCATGCAAAAACCTCACCCAATATAACGGTGTCATGCCGATACAAAACCTCTTTTTTTTTTGTAAAACCAACTACAATAAGGAGCTACGTGTTGCTGTATTTAGTCATTTAAAAGCGTTTCTTTCACGAGCAACGCACGTAGGCAATGAGCCACGACCCAAAATGTTCGATATTGGTACCAGATCGGATGGCATTTTTTTTTAAAATGTTTTTTTTGAAAAGATCCATATCAATATATAATTATTATAAAAAATAGTAATGACTGAACAAATCAAGTAATAGATTAAGAAAAACTACAGGGATGCCGCGATTTTATTTTATTTTTAAATCAAGATAGCCGTGTGTCCCTTTCATGGTGCCTTTTTCATGTAGGACGTATGTTCTTGACCGTAATTATATATCATTTATATGTTCATCAGTTAATTTTCTGTACATTATTAGGTATTAATAAATACTGAAAAGGTGATCCCTTGGAAGCAACAAGCGCAAACAAGAGAGAAAAGTAGCATACTTGGTTTTATTGAGTCTGTTCATGAGAGGTTATTATAACATGCAACACCTCTCACGCCTCCTAGCACCGGCTTAAGCGATATTCTACTTTAAAGCAACACAGAATGGGCTTGCTGATCCCAAAGGACCAGTAAAAACAATTCACGTAACTGCTGAAAACATTGAACCGTGAACCGTTTTGATTTAAGATTTCAGCATATGCTGAATATTTACATTCACTTGATACTTTCTGTTGAAAAAATACATATTCTAATTTCGATAAGTTCACTTGGTAGGCGGAGCTTACTATGCACGTATTCGTGTACCTCATACGCGCATCCGATGTAACTCAACAAAAACGGAGATTCCACGGTCTGAAAATATACTGACTATATTTATTTATCTTGCGCTTTAAATAGTTATCTTTTCTATCTTCCCAAGGCACGTTATTGTTGGTACTATCTCCCAAGGCACGTTATTGTTGGTACTATAACTACGGAAAACAATATACATACTGTAAATATAAGAATTTATTCGCAAATTGTCGGCGTTTATGCTGTTTTGAACGCCGGTATACTTATAGTGAATGGAAATTTACCAAACAGATATGAGTACTTAGAGACTATCATGTTTCCCTGTCAAGCATTACAATTAGCATCTCGAATTATTAATCAAGTATCATTTTGACTTTAAACCTTTTTGCATATAATTAAATACAATTTCGAGTTTTAAATTTTTCTTCATTATTCTACCATACGTTGCAATATAATCAACAGTTAGTTATGTGCACAAACAGTTTGCTTTGAACTTTTCTTATAATTCATATTTATTGAATGATTTCAAAAATACAAGTTATGCAGAAAAACAAACGGGACGCCACGATTTTTAAAAAGTCTAAATTGCCATGTGGCCCTTTAAGTAATTTCGTTCCCGTTATATCGGTGATGAAAGGAATGCTTGAATGCCAAATGTTTTATTTACAAACAAAATGTTTACTATAATGCCCATTTTACAATCTCTCATTTCCAAGTTACACAACAAGCCATAACTGATTAAGTTCAAAAGTCGTATCAGAGTCCATCTTACTTTAAATTACAAAACAAACAAAGATAACACATTTAAGAAGTCATAATCGTCGGGGTTAAAGTTCTGCACAATTTCAAAATAAATGGAACATTTAAAATTTGTCCAAAGTACACAATAGGAGGTTTATTATCCGACTACTGCATTTTGATCAAAGTATTTTGATGTATCCACGGATTTCATTGTAGTGGTTTGGTCATTCATCTGATCAATGTCGGTTGGATGTTTGGTAGAAGCTTCTGCCGTGTGCAGATCTGTGTCCTGAGGTGTTGTTGTTAGGCCATTTGGAAAGTCCGTAGTAACTTCCATCATGCTTTCTGTGGTGGACAAATCTGGATTTGGATGGCATTTTCCAAAAACCGAATCTATATGTCCAGCGATATTGCTCATGCAATGGAGCCCTGCGGCGCACGGGCATTCGAAATAAGATACACGTAGAACACAGCTACTTCCAACTTTGCCATAGACTTTGCAATAGGTTTCGGTAAACAAGAAGTCGTCTCTCACGCAGCAATGACCATCAGGGCAGGAATCATGTCTTGCCGTTATGTTGCATGGTATTTGGAGATCCTGAAATACATTTATACATACATTTTAATAAAATGGACAAACATGATATATAGAGGATCTTACATGAGTTCTCATTCATTACTGAATTTATTAAATGAGTTGGCAAAATGATAATATTGCGAGGCTCTTGCCGAGCATTATATCATTTTTGCTAACGAGTTTATTAAATTCAATAATGAATGAGAACGAATGTTAGATTCTATTTATCTCATAACTTACATATTGACTTATATTGCATGTTGCCTGTCGCTTTAACACGCGAAACCGACATAAACCGTGGGAATTGAATCATAGTCATTATCTACTTTTTTTTGACAGCGCATACTAGGCTTATTTGCATACTTATATAACTAGTGGTATACCGAAAATACAGAATGGTGTTATTCCACTCCCACACCATAAGTTATGTGATAAACACATTTAAACATAACTGAAAGTGTATGTTAGATTTACATATATTACACATAACTGAAAGTGTATGTTAGATTTACATATATTACACATAACTGAAAGTGTATGTTAGATTTACATATATTACACATAACTGAAAGTGTATGTTAGATTTACATATATTACACATAACTGAAAGTGTATGTTAGATTTACATATATTACACATAACTGAAAGTGTATGTTAGATTTACATACATTACACATAACTGCAAGTGTATGTTAGATTTACATATATTACACATAACTGAAAGTGTATGTTAGATTTACATATATTACACATAACTGAAAGTGTATGTTAGATTTACATATATTACACATAACTGAAAGTGTATGTTAGATTTACATATATTACACATAACTGAAAGTGTATGTTAGATTTACATACATTACACATAACTGCAAGTGTATGTTAGATTTACATATATTACACATAACTGAAAGTGTATGTTAGATTTACATTTATTACACATAAAAAAAACAAGAATAAAAAGGACGATCAGTTTTTATTTGCCTTGAGATTGATTTGAATTATATTGAAATAATATTGATGGTTAACGTCCCTTTTATACCAACTGAGAGACGTGCACTTTTCTGAAGTGTGGCCCCTAGCAAAATGGCTGGACGCGACACAGATATTGCGAGTATACGATACACAGTCTGTTGACATACACAAAGTTTCATTCCATTATTTCAAGCGAATTTTCAGTTAAAGCGAAATGTAAATTGCATGACATTGACGAAGTCCTGAGCACGGCCGAAACAAATAAACTATGTTTATAATAGTGAGGTTGCATATACTAGTACGCATTAAATGTCACGTTATTGCTTAAAGGGACACACGGCAATCTTTATTTTTTTAAAAACTCACGGCGTCCCGCTAGTTTTTCTGCATAACTTGCATATGTTAAATCAATAATATTAATTATAAGAATAGTTTTAAGCAGTTTGTTTTTGCATATTATTAATTTTTAATATTATTGCACCAATAATATAGTAAAATTTATATACGAAATATCAGTATATTTTCCATGTGAACAAACTTTAAACGTATAGGAACGTTTGTGTCGTGCATATACTCTGTTGCCATCTTGCGGCTGTGTTATACCATTACTGGCATGGACGCGTACAGCGCACGCTTATAGCATTGATTGGTTTGTTTTTGCTTTTAAACAAAAGAAATTCGCGACATTTATGTTTTTTTTTGTGTAACTTTATGTATGTATCCCGAGGAAGGCGATTAAAGTCGAAAGCGCTCGATATTTGTAAGTTTAAGCACGGTTAGGTTGATAATTTGTCTCACATTTATATATATATCATTAATAAATAAATGAAGAAATACATAAATACCAAAAAAAAAAAGGAAAAGATAAATCAATAAATAAATCAAATAAATAATAATACACTAATAATAAATAACTATCTAAATAATATATATAAATACCTCCATTGAATAAATAGTTTAAGGACTTCACATGGACAATATTAACAAAATAACAATAATAATAATAATAATAATAGGCATAATATAAGTATCTATACACATATACACTATAAAAAAAAGAAGAAGAAGCAGAAGATGAAGAAAAGGAAGAAGAAGACGAAAAAGAAGAAGAAGAAGAAGAAGAAAAAGAAGAAGAAGAAGAAGAAGAAGAAGAAGAAGATTAAAAAGGAAAATAAATTCAAATACATGTTATATACTTAAATGATTAACGCAGGAATACTTCATTAAATACAGACTGGACTTTGAATTAAACCTTCATAAACTAATAAATACATATTTCGTGATATGGATGATATTATCAAACCCGGTAATTGGTACATTAATGTACGTAAGTATATATACACATATGTTTTTAAGTCAGTCATTGCTTCCATATGATGCTTAATACCTCGTATGTGACAAGATGGGTCTTCCAATCAGGTAAAAAAAACAAAAATAAAAATAAATAAAAAAATAAAAAAATAAAATAAATAAAATAATAAATAAATAAAATAATAAAAATAATAATAAAAACATTATGCATAAATAAATTCATAAAATATTAATGAATAAATAAATATATAATTAGCTAAATACATAATATATATCAATAAATAAATGAATACATAAATAAATAAATAAATAAATAGATAAATACATTTTAATAGATATTTAAAGTACATGTACCTTACATACACAAACCAATAATAATAATATTATTGATAATAATAATAATAATTATTTATAATAATACTTTTAATTCATAATTCTGAGAAACTGACCAATTGGTGAACCTTCTCTAATTCGGGTAGGTATCCCTCGGTCTGTTTCATAGCTGTTCACCTAAGTTTACTGTTCAAATTAAGATCTTTACAGTACGATTATTTTACAACCCTGCATATTTCATGCACATTTATGCAAAATGATTCCATATAAATTATTTATCTTTCAAAATCGAATTTTTAATACTATCATCTGTTTACTCAGCCAAATATTTTAATTTACTATAGAATCTAAGGATAAAACCCGAGAAACACAAATGTTCTCACCTAGTGTAAATAGCTTAAAACCTATAACTAAAGTAAAGTTTGGTAAAGATCAGATGAAAAATGAAGGCCCTACCGTATTAACGAGGCAAAATATAGCATGTTTAACTAAATCAAGAGCCATAACTCCTCTGTTACTGGTCCGACTGGTCCAACATAGAGCTAAAAAAAAAATATTTAAAAAAAAAAAAAATTAGAAAAAAAAAAGAAATATATAAAAAAAATTAAAAAATATTAATTAAAAAATAAATAAAACAAATTAAAAACAACAACAGAGAAGAAGATTTTTTCTAGTTTTTGCCTATACAAGCCTAAGTAAAACTGTGACCCCCAGAGTGGTGCCAAATGTGACCAATGGGTCACCATTTGACCAAACTTGGTAGAAGACCATAAGCTTATAGCAAATGCAAAATATTAAACCTCTTGCTCTTGCAGTTTCAGAGAAGAAGATTTTTTAAGTTTTTCCCTATACAAGCATTTATGTAAAACTGTGACCCCCGGGGCGGGGCCAGATGTGATCCCAGGGTCACCATTTGAACAAAAATGGTAAAGGACCATAAGCTTATAGCAACAGCAAAATATTAAACCTCTGGCTCTTGCAGTTTCAGAAAAGAAGATTTTTTAAGTTTTTCCCTATACATGTCTATGTAAAACATGTGACCCTTGGGGCGGGGCCAAATGTGACCCCAGGGTCACCATTTGAACAAACTTGGTAAAGGACCATAAGCTTATAATAAATGTAAAATAGCAAACCTCTGGCTCTTGTTGTTTCCGAGAAGAAGAATGTTTAAAACAAATATCCTATATAAGTATATGTAAAACTGTGACCCTCGGGACGGGGACAAATTTGACCCCAGGGTCACCATTTGAACAAACTTAGTAGAGGACCATAAGCTGATGCTACATGTTATACATGAGAGCTCTGTGCCATGTGGTTCCAGAGAAGAAGATTTTATTCAGTTTTTCCCTATACAAGCCTATGTAAAACTGTCACCATTTGAACAAACTTGGTAGAGGACCACAAGCTTATAGCAAATGCAAAATATTAAACCTCTGGCTCTTGCAGTTTCAGAGAAGAAGATTTTTTAAGTTTTTCCCTATACATGTCTATGTAAAACATGTGACCCTTGGGGCGGGGCCAAATGTGACCCGAGGGTCACCATTTGAACAAACTTGGTAAAGGACCCTAAGCTTATAGTAAATGCAAAATATCAAACCTCTGACTGTTGTAGTTTCCGAGAAGAAGATTTTTAAAAAAAATAATCCTATATAAGTCTATGTAAAACTGTGACCCCCGGGGCGGAGACAAATTTGACCCCAGGGTTACCATTTGACAAACTTAGTAGAGGACCATAAGCTGATGCTACATGTAATACATGAGAGCTCTGTGCCTTGTGGTTTCAGAGAAGAAGATTTTTTTAAAGTTTTTTCCTATATGTCTATATGAAAAACATGCAAAACCTCAATATACAAACTTTGGACTCCCGGGGCACGGCCATTTTTGACCCCGGAGACTTTATTTGAACAAACTTGATAGTCTAGGCATTGGTGAAAATTAAAAGAAAAACTGTTGAAATCTGTCCAGCGGTACTGGAGAAGAAGATTTTTTAAGGTTTCGACCATATATGGTAATGGCAGCCATCTTGGATGTAGCGCTGACCTAATTTTAACAAATCTAAAAAGCATTCACCTAAGGATCATCCAAGTTTGGTCAAAATTAGCCAAGCGGTTTCTGAGGAGAAGTCGTTTGAAGAAAAGTTAACGGACGGACGGACGACGGACGACGGACGGAAGACGGACAACACACCATCCCATAAGCTCTGCTGGCCCTTGGCCAGTAGAGCTAACTAGATATGGTTAGAAACCAGTTATTTATTTAAGTTTTATTCGAGTCGGTCAAGAGGTGTTGTGCTGTCCGGGCAGGGAAGTGTGACCGGCCAGTGTCAGAGGTCGGGGCCTGCTGTAATGACGATGTTGTGCGCTGCTCCTTTAATTGTCCCGGCTGTGATGGACAAGCTCGAATGGTCAGGGCGAAGCAGATCATCAGCTTTTATACTGGTTAGCGGCGGTTCCACAACATCCCTCAGTAAAACAGCTCAGGTAACGGGGTGGAAGGCAAGTGCGAGCGAGCATGGGTTTCACGGGGCCCGCATGAATGTTTCCAACTTTATTCATGCCTGGTCGGCCCGCTTTGTAACCAGGGTTCTAATGTCTGGCCAATCGGCACCACTCCCAGTAATACTTCTATTTTATTGCACCTCGCACAAAATCCTAGGAATTTCATTGGATTAGAGCGGTCACATGGTGACCCTCTATTATTCTATAGTGGGTCACTAGATTTCATAGAGGGTCACTAAAACAATATGGACTACAATTCCGATTCAAAGTTTAAATCATTTGCAAATAGTTCTTTAAGGCGTTAGTTCACACATAATCAGTAAATTTAATAATGTTTTTAAACTGTACCGGTCGTGACGTCAGCGTCATGACGTCAAACTGCGCGAACGTCTCAATGAAGTTGACGCTCCATTAAAATGGGTTAAATATTGGCGATTACCTTTAAAAAGGTGCTCGATGCAATAAATTAGTTATTGGGTTTGTTACTGACCCCCTACAGAAATATGTGGGGTCAGTCAGATGTATAGGTGGACTCGGCTATCGCCTCGCCCCTATAAATCTTATAGAGCTCACATATTTCAGTAGGGGTCAGTAACAAACCCAATAACTAATAATAGTAAGATATTTTTAATTTGTATCGAGCACTCTGGTTCAAGATTTGGTTCTCTCAAACACAATATTCAGTCAGCTGATATTCATAATGAACAACCACCAGATATGTCAACTTAGAATAGGCGGCTCATTAAAGACTTCAGGGGTAGCACATTTCCTATTTCGTCGGTTGCATTCGTTAAGAAATCGGATTGTGATTCGAGTTGGATACCCCCTCTTAGCATTAGCAGCACTTGATTATTTTCTGGACGAATGTATTTATTTTGAGAGATACACTTGATAACAGTCAAATTGCTGTCAGGACTTGTGGCATGTTTTACTATATTTGGTCATCTACGGGTTCCTTCTGCGGATGGAATGTCTGTTGGCTCAACTATTGAGTTTAGATATTTCTCGGTGCCATATACTCCGCAAAAGTCGCGCTATTGTCACGAAGTGTTCACGGCTCATTTAATGATAGTCGTGGGCTGCGGCTGTTACTGTTGAAACACTTGTCGTATTCCCTCCTTGAACTTTTAGTCGGAAAGGCACTCCTGTTAGGTCTGATATCACAATTTTGAAGACGATTCCGGTAGTGTTAGCAGTTTCAGTACGAGTTCCTTAGCCTAGACACATAGCAATGATATTCCGAATTGGTACTGAAGCACTGGTCAAAGTTATTAATTATTAGGCACCCACGTATTGCCGTCTTATTCATCTAGTTAGACAAACCCACAGCCTTTGCAGAGGTTTGTAAGACTGATCAACGTGGCAGAAATTTTATTTTCACCTTGTCATTTTAAACACCGACATAGTTTCATCCGTACTGAAGAGTCTTGTCTATAATCAGTACATTTCCAGTTCTTACTCACAAACTATAATCAGTACATTTCCAGTTCTTACTCACAAACTATAATCAGTACATTTCCAGTTCTTACTCACAAACTATAATCAGTATATTTCCAGTTCTTACTCTCGAACTATAATCAGTACATTTCCAGTTCTTACTCACAAACTATAATCAGTACATTTCCAGTTCTTACTCCCGAACTATAATCAGTACATTTCCAGTTCTTACTCCCAAACTATAATCAGTACATTTTCAGTTCTTACTCCCGAACTATAATCAGTACATTTCCAGTTCTTCCTTCCAAACTATAATCAATAGATTTCCAGTTCTTACTCCCGAACTATAATCAGTACATTTCCAGTTCTTACTCACCAACTATAATCAGTACATTTCCAGTTCTTACTCCCGAACTATAATCAGTACATTTCCAGTTCTTACTCCCGAACTATAATCAGTACATTTCCAGTTCTTACTTCCAAACTATGATCAGTACATTTTCAGTTCTTACTCCCGAACTATAATCAGTACATTTCCAGTTTTTCCTTCCAAATTATAATCAGTATATTTCCAGTTCTTACTCACAAACTATAATCAGTACATTTCCAGTTCTTACTCCCGAACTATAATCAGTACATTTCCAGTTCTTACTCCCGAACTATAATCAGTACATTTCCTGTTCTTACTTCCAAACTATAATCAGTACATTTTCAGTTCTTACTCCCGAACTATAATCAGTACATTTCCAGTTTTTCCTTCCAAATTATAATCAATACATTTCCAGTTCTTACTCCCAAACTATAATCAGTACAATTCCAGTTCTTACTCCCAAACTATAATCAGTACAATTCCAGTTCTTACTCACAAACTATAATCAGTACATTTCCAGTTCTTACTCCCAAACTATACTCAGTACAATTCCAGTTCTTACTCCCAAACTATAATCAGTACAATTCCAGTTCTTACTCCCGAACTATAATCAGTACAATTCCAGTTCTTACTCCCAAACTATAATCAGTACAATTCCAGTTCTTACTCACAAACTATAATCAGTACATTTCCAGTTCTTACTCCCAAACTATACTCAGTATATTTCCAGTTCTTACTCCCGAACTATAATCAGTACATTTCCAGTTCTTACTCACAAACTATAATCAGTACATTTCCAGTACTTACTCACAAACTATAATCAGTACATTTCCAGTTCTTACTCACAAAATATAATCAGTACATTTCCAGTTCTTACTCACAAACTATAATCAGTACATTTCCAGTTCTTACTCACAAACTATAATCAATAGATTTCCAGTTCTTACTCCCGAACTATAATCAGTACATTTCCAGTTCTTACTCACAAACTATAATCAGTACATTTCCAGTTCTTCCTTCCAAACTATAATCAATAGATTTCCATTTCTTACTCCCGAACTATAATCAGTACATTTCCAGTTCTTACTTCCAAACTATAATCAGTACATTTTCAGTTCTTACTCCCGAACTATAATCAGTACATTTCCAGTTCTTACTTCCAAACTATAATCAGTATATTTCCAGTTCTTACTCACAAACTATAATCAGTACATTTCCAGTTCTTACTCCCAAACTATCCTCAGTACATTTCCAGTTCTTACTCACAAACTATAATCAGTACATTTCCAGTTCTTCCTTCCAAACTATAATCAATAGATTTCCAGTTCTTACTCCCGAACTATAATCAGTACATTTCCAGTTCTTACTTCCAAACTATAATCAGTATATTTCCAGTTCTTACTCACAAACTATAATCAGTACATTTCCAGTTCTTACTCCCAAACTATCCTCAGTACATTTCCAGTTCTTACTCACAAACTATAATCAGTACATTTCCAGTTCTTACTCACAAACTATAATCAGTACATTTCCAGTTCTTACTCCCAAACTATAATCAGTACATTTCCAGTTCTTCCTTCCAAACTATAATCAATAGATTTCCAGTTCTTACTCCCGAACTATAATCAGTACATTTCCAGTTCTTACTTCCAAACTATAATCAGTACATTTTCAGTTCTTACTCCCGAACTATAATCAGTACATTTCCAGTTCATACTCCCAAACTATAATCAGTATATTTCCAGTTCTTACTTCCAAACTATAATCAGTACATTTCCAGTTCTTACTCCCGAACTATAATCAGTACATTTCCAGTTCTTACTTCCAAACTATAATCAATACATTTCTAGTTCTTACTCCCAAACTATAATCAGTACATTTCCAGTTCTTACTCACAAAATATAATCAATAGATTTCCAGTTCTTACTCCCGAACTATAATCAGTACATTTCCAGTTCTTACTCACAAACTATAATCAGTACATTTCCAGTTCTAACTCACAAACTATAATCAGTACATTTCCAGTTCTTACTCACAAACTATAATCAGTACATTTCCAGTTCTTACTCCCAAACTATAATCAGTACATTTCCAGTTCTTACTCACAAAATATAATCAATAGATTTCCAGTTCTTACTCACAAACTATAATCAGTACATTTCCAGTTCTTACTCCCGAACTATAATCAGTACATTTCCAGTTCTTTCTCACGAACTATAATCAGTACATTTCCAGTTCTTACTCACAAACTATAATCAGTACATTTCCAGTTCTTACTCCCGAACTATAATCAATACATTTCCAGTTCTTACTCCCGAACTATAATCAGTACATTTCCAGTTCTTACTCACAAACTATAATCAGTACATTTCCAGTTCTTACTCACAAACTATAATCAGTACATTTCCAGTTCTTACTTCCAGTTCTTACTTCCAAACTATAATCAGTACATTTCCAGTTCTTAATCCCAAACTATAATCAGTACATTTCAAAAAGCAACCGTTGGTATTTTTTGAATTTCTAGAGACGGAATTGAAGCCATCGTGCAAAATAAGTGTATAAATAAATACATAACTTACATTTATGTAGATTCATTATAAGGATGTCAGAGTGAAAGACAAATAAATGTTTGTTTTTCTTGGCGAGGAATGATACCGATGTAACTATAAAATGCATAATTTAAAGATCATAAATATTAGGTTTTATTGTTTTGATTTTGACTGATCGTTTTCTGGAAATGACTTTCTATGATTCTAACCTTAGTTACAATCAAACGATTCAAATAAAGTATGTATGCGATATTTGTGTCATAATTATAATATTTATCATGCAGATATGCACTTTCTGCCTTATAAAGGGGTGACCTAATACATTTTGCTTTAATATGCAAGCAAATCAATGCGGAATCCCCCGGCTTTTATTGTACTTGACGTTATCTGACGTCATGCACGTAACGTTGCCAGACGTCATAAAACAAACAAAAAACAACAACATGGCGGCGTCCTCGATAAGCGTAACATTCTAAGAAATAGATAATAATAGTAATTCATACAGAAAATGTGGATAATCTACATGATAAATAGAATATTATGTCAGTGCCTTTTACTATCAAGTTTATTAGGCTCGCATTCTTCGCTTTCTAAGCCTCGCCTAATAAACTTGATAGTAAAAGGCACTGACATAATATTCTCTATTTATCAACCTAGTAAGGCATCTTAAAATTCAACAGTTTATAGATGCTATTTACCCTTGCAGCTCCTGGTGTCACTAAATATAAGCATATAGCGAATGCACAACAACAATAAACGGCGTCCAGCTTCATCTTTTATATGATGCACTTTAGTGTCCAGATGAACTACACTGTCTTGTCCAGATGAATCTACACTGTCTTCTTATAAAGAGTAAATGTGCTGTACCAATCAATCACTCATATCTATTGCGAAATAGCATGCTGATGCGCACAAATACACCCTAAATATTGTCAATACAATATTAACAGAACATGCCACTGTCTGAACCTTATCTAGTTATTAATACGATAAATTTAACAAACACATAATAAAGGTAGTTTGACAAATAATCCACTTTTATCATGTATTTAAGCCATGTAGATATACAAGTAGATATACAAGTCGAACAGGAAATGTAGCATTGAAGGATCACAGTCAACCACAAACACGCACACGCGTGTTGGAACACAGTCAACCACAAACACGCACACATGTGTTTAAAGAAAAACTAGATCCATGCATGTCATAAATCATTATGGGATGAAAAAACAATAACATATATTTTTTTCGAAACTTACCAGAGATGATACAGATATTGTTTCCAGTATTAGTGTGTACGTTTACCATCAACTTTGCATTAAATCACCCAATGTTCCCAGACGTTAATTGAAACAACTAATTAGAAACTTACACTGCGGTGAAAAGTAACCTGAAGTATTTAATCTTTGTTTACAAACACAATAACTGTGCTATAAATACACCATTTGACCCTGCACACTTCCTGCTTAATGCAAAGCACAGTGTTAATGGGATACAACGCAACAGTATATCAGTTTACACATGATGTATTGACATTTTTTATTTGGCCTAGTTTGTAATTTTATTCCAAGGCCTGTATTGCTCTAAATGCAACCCACGCACGTACCTTTTCATTCGAAGCAGATGTCCATTATATCGATATTTTTTGACCATTGGCTGTAGACCTGATTGTCAAAATTAAAATCAAGTTTCTCATTACAGCTGGGGTATCGCGATGAATGAAGAAGTATGGCCTATGTAAAAAAACTAACTCGTGTATCTATTTCATATTCAGTTTGACAAAGGAACAGGCTGCGTTATTTAGTATACTTATAATCAGCGAAAACTCTTATTTGAATACATGAACAAATCTTTGATCTACGAAATAATAAAGCTCATTTAGTAAAAATATAAATACCGATTCTCTTTTCGATGAATCCGTAATATGTAATGCATCTCCCGTTTCATTATATAGGACATGCATGCATGTGTACAACTAGAATACATCCTGTAATACTTCCATTGATTTTCGATAAGGATAAATCCAGTGTTGGTCAAAGCAATACCATCTGAGGGATGGTGAGTGAATTATGGAAGAGTGATTTGATAAAAAACGCAAAATCTTTACAGGGTATATTTACATATCGCATTATGTTATATACCTTTTTAAACGTCATAATGGCATCCCTTTCGCAATGCCGTGACACATTTAAACGAAACATGCTATTATCGCTAAGAAAACCAAACATCCAACAGCGACATTCATTGGTTGCTGGTACATTTCGCTGTATGCATGCACTTGCTAATGTTATTTGTATTTGCCGACCTACTAAAATAGGCTGACATTTAATTATGATACAGGTGCATAACGTTTTCTTCAAACAGATTAATTTTTATATTGCATGTCATTCAACAGGATATGTTACTAAAATCAGACATACTGAGATACGTTTGCACTTTCGTTACCTTGAATACTAAAAATGTGTATTTTTATTTTCACGCTTAAAGTTCTCCGGCCATGTTTTGTTTCATGAACATGATTATGTTTATTTAAATCGAAATCAATACACAACAATAGACATTTACAATTCACACATTGCAATATCTGTGAAAAATGAGAATACGATTTTATTTGATGACGTAGAAAACTGTGAACAGGTAAATTAATCCACAGGTAAATGTATTTATCAATTATCTGGCAATAGTTGTGCAGCTATCAATTCAGATTTACCCCATTTCCCCGTGCAGTCACGCAGTGATAAAAGTAGTATATACGTCATGCAAATACTTATTATTTTACCTGCAACTTAGTATCGGATTTAAATATATGTTTCTCTCCGGGACTATCAAGAAATGTTCATATGATGCTTATGAGTTAAATTTCTTAACTGATAATACTACAAAATGGTTGACCATTCATCTTTAAGTGAATACTATGGATCATCAAAATCATATTCCCATAACATCTATTAATATTTACCAATATGTAAATTGTCTTTTGAGAAGGGTTTAAACTAATGTTGGTAGAACTTGTTACCCGACCCATTTGTCATTATAATATTTCTATTGTATATAGTTGGATATTATTCTGTATGTAACAAATTATTGGCAATAAAATATGTGTGACCGGCTCAATAAGCCCTTCATTATGCTATGTTTTCGATGTGGGTCGAAATAAATATATTTACAAAAGACAATTGTATGTTGTTCCTTACGCCACAATATATCAAATAAATCCTTAACATCGGGTCCTTATAAGTAATGGGTTATGTTTATAGTCTCCCTTTGACCATCTTTTACTAACATACTAATGGTACACGTGCATGCGTTCACCGCTATGCGTCAGTGCATTTTGCCGAGGCTTCAATAGAGTACACGTTGTTATACTTTGTACTGGACGATAAATATTTATATAATATTTATATCTGGATATTTATATATTCACAGGTATGTCTATTTAATTAGTATTGTTTGTTATAAGATGTGTCACCTTTCCATTAAATATGTGATGTTGTAAACGCTTATATTCGATGTTTAAAAAATGGGACTACAAGGCCATTGTCTGTGTAAAGCATAATCTGTGTTGTTGACATGTGTTGACATATATTTACATATGTGCTTACCCTGGTATTTGTTATTGTTATTGTTTAATTCATGTAATAGAGTGCATTTTGCCGAGGCTTCAATAGAGTACACGTTGTTATACTTTGTACTGGACGATAAATATTTATATAATATTTATATCTGGATATTTATATATTCACAGATAGAGTTTGGCGTTGTTTGACGCATCGATCCGTAGAAATAAAGATTATATAGAAAACCAACTCTGTCCTGATATTTCGAACCCAGGGTAATATGGAATAGAAAGAGATAGAACCCGAACGGTGACATTGGTGGCCAGTGTGGTATCGGGCATTTCGAGTTGGACCTCATATAGTGATTTGAAAGGATGGATCGTGTGTCTTTGCCTTATGGGTGATATGGAGGTTTTGGAACGATGACGTCACGGGAGTTATGGCCGATCGGTGTTTACAAACAACATTTAGACGGAGATGACAACTGTGCACACAGCAAAATAAAAAGAACCGTACGGACGCGTGGATAATGGAAACAGACAGGACTTTACGAAGTTTCGCGGACTTCAGAAGTTAAGTGAACTAGATCATTTTTATGATCAGTGACTTGGATCATTTATATGATCGTGTGTATTGTATTTAAGTGACAGTGACAAGGATGTGTTTATAAATTTTATGTGTTATTATGTTGGATTATTAGGATTATCGGGGTAAGACCTTCATTTGTTATCTTGTAGTCTCTAAAGTATATGTAATAATTGTTTTTGTATGTTTTTGCATATATTGTCTTAAATAAGTAGTACACAAGATAAGTGACGATCTACGTGCGATCGGGTTATTTGGTACACAGCGCGTCGTGCAAAATTATCGAGGAATAGCTATCTATACGACGTACATTCTGTCAGTTATGTTGTGTGTACTTATATTATAGTAGTAGTTATACACAGTTGATACAGTGACATAGTGTTAGAGGTAAACCATTGCCGTTAAAGTGATAGCCTAGAATACATGTTCTTCCCTGCGCGGTAGCTCACGCTCATTATTGCATGCTACTAATACTTATTAACTGACAACTCCTTTTATGGTCCATATTGGGGTAAACAAATAGCCAATTTCCTAATCTTACTGGTTAAGCCGATAAGAGTTAAAATTTGACCATACAAATTGTAAAAGCGGCGTAGCGCAGTGAATAGAGCATTGGATTTGTAACCGAGGGCCCCCGGTTCAA
The DNA here is from genome assembly GCA_037043455.1 of Cyrtodaria siliqua. Taxonomy (NCBI): domain Eukaryota; kingdom Metazoa; phylum Mollusca; class Bivalvia; order Adapedonta; family Hiatellidae; genus Cyrtodaria; species Cyrtodaria siliqua. Next base: position 27,144 of record JAWPHD010008160.1, read on the forward strand.
ACCCAGTCATCGGCAGTATATAAAATTCACCTCTCAGTAATATTGAGACGTTAAATTTATATTAGAAGTTTTCGTATTTGAATATATAAAAGATAAACGTGCAATGAGTATGCATGTTTATAATTTATAGGTACTGACAACACAAACACACTAGGAAAATAAGTTCTCCTGTTGTGTTTGAGTAAATTTTTTTACGGTTATCTCGGTCGTAACATAGTAAAGAAACGTAATTATCTTTGAAGCAGGCATTCCAAAGAAATTACTGTTGATACTTCGCGCCATTTGTTTTTTTTTACGGTATTTTTGTAGTCGACCATCGCGGAATTTTAGTATTTCAACAGGAACTAGTTCCCAAAATCCAATTCTTGAGCATTTTGTGTTCTAAACATGAACTTGTTCTATTTTTCTGGAAACTATTAAAGGAAAACACCGTTATACCTTATATATAGACCTGAAGTATACGTATTGGTAATGTATACGTCTACAGGTGAGATATAAGTCACTCGCGTCATTAGCGCAGTCGGTTAAGCGGTCGTCTTTTCAGCTGATAGTTTGCTGGAGTGTTGAGAGTTTTGTGGAGTGTTGTGAGTTCAAACCTCGATGGTAGAATTTTTATTTTTTTTATTTTTTTTTGTCGTTGTTCCATTTCGTTTGTGGTATATTGTGTTGTGATTTCATAGTGTTGTTTTATGTTACGGTGTTTATCGAAGTGGTGTTTGTGTTGAGTTATTTTGGTTTGATCGGTTTGGGGTTGTATTGTGGTTGTGTTGCTCTGAAATTGATTTAAAGGAACCTAGTGCCATGGCTAGACCAAAGAAATATGGGAAATACAGAGAGGGGATAGAGAAGGAGATATATGAAATAAAACAGCAACGGGAAGAAGTTCTAAAGGAAAGAAATAAGAAACGAGAAGAAAGACTACAGTTAGAGTGTAACACATCGTTTGATAATTCTGAAACCGATATGGATGAAAATCAAGATGTTCCCGGAAGTGCAATGAGCAGAAAGAGTATGAATTTGGATCCTTTAAGTAGTACTCATGTAATAGGAGAACACGAAAAGGATCACAACAGTCCTAAGAGCATAAGTGGTTTGTCTAGTGAACCTTTATTGAAGGAATTAAAGGAATTAGAGTTGGAATTAAGGAACTTAGGATATGGTAGTGCCTACAAGGAGTCGAGAGGAAAAATACATACAACGGGAACTGAGGCAAATCCAACACGAGGCTCAGCTGAGTGTACCACTATTGCGGATAGTATACCAGCTAGAAAGTCATTAGAATTGGATGGCATTGAAGGCAGTCATAAGCAGAAAGAGACAGATACCGAACATACACAGAGGATATTAAGTAAAAGTATCAGTAGTATTGAACGGAGGCTTGGAATCCAGGGTTCAGAAAGGATATATAGGAATGGACCAATGGAGTCTCCAGTAAGAGATAACTTCATAGATAGGAGCCCTATAAGTAGAGACTTACAGGAAAGGCAGTATAGAGGATATAATGAACCTTTTGATAGATACGATACAAGAAGAAGTAGAACGATGAAAGATTGTACTGACCTAGATGAAGAGGATATGCTAGGCAGGGAGTTAGATCGGGAATACTATGAAACATATAAGGGTAATCTGACAGATGAAGGAGAGCGTATGGAAAGAAAATCTTCGAAACGAAATAGTGTGACAGATAGTATATTAGATAGAGAATACACTGATCAACTACGGCTAGATAAAGAAGAGAGAAACAGAATGACGACATATGAACAAGATATGAATAGGGGAGTTGGTAGAAGAGCGGAATCTCAAGCACTTATAGATGAGACCAACCACAGTAAGAGAAGAAAGGAAACTATGACACGTCAGAACAAAAGTAGAATAACAAGTAACATACGTGAGAGTCATTCAGAGCAAGACATATTGATAGATGAAGAAGAAGTAAAGAAACTCAAAAGAATTGAATACTTGAGGATACAAGAACAGAGAATGGAGCATGATAGACAGAAACACAATGAGGCAGAACGAGAGCTAAAGGAAAGAATAGAACGGATGAAGAAGCAAAACATCCTTCTAGAAGAGGAGAGAAAAAGAAAGGAAAGATTTAAGGAGATCTTAGCTGAAGAAACAAGACTGGAAGCTAGTATTTTGTTTAAAGTTAAAGAGGAAGAGAATTTTAGAGAACGATTAAAGCAGTTAGCAAAAGAGGAGGAGAGGCTTAGATACAGTTTTAGTTCCCAGAGAGGTGAATTAAAGCATATCGACAGCACAGGAGATAGTGAGATAGGGCGAGTTATAGGAGAATGCGAAAGAAGAAATACACAGATGCTGGAGAGGGATCAATATATGAGAAACACAATTAGTGATAGAGACCGTGAGCAGAATATTAGAGAGGAACACTTAGTTAAACGTGGGTATGAATTGAGACGAGGAGAGGACGCGAGTATGGCAGTAAAAGTAAAACAAGAATTAGAGGATACAAAACAAACCGTAGTTGAACAAACAGAACATGAACTGAAGTTGAAAGAAGAACAATTGGTCCAAAAGGAAATAGATCTATGTAAGAAGGAGAAACTAATTCTGGAGTCACCACGATGTGACAGTGTAAACCGAGACAAGGAACAAACAATTAGTGATAGAGAGCGTGAACTTAACATTAGAGAGGAGAACTTAGTTAAACGTGAGCATGAATTAAGACGAAGAGAGGATGCGAGTATATCAATAAAAGTGAAACAAGAATTTGAAGATACAAAACATACCGTAGCTGAAAAACAAGAACATGAACTGAAGTTGAAAGAAGAACAATTACTTCAAAAAGAAATAGAGCTGTGTAAGAAGGAGAAACTAATTCTGGAGTCACCACGATCTGATAGTGTAAACCAAGCCAAGGAACACTTAAGTGGTGCACAAGACATAACAACGGAAAGGAAGGAACAAAGTGTAGAAGATAATGCCAAAGACAATACATCTTTTAAGGATAAGCCATTCATGACAAAATTTTCCATTTTCTCGGGCGAAGAGCCCAAGCCGAAAAACGAAGTGACGTTCGAGGAATGGAAATACGAAGTGAGCTGCGTAAGAGAAGGCAAGATGTATCCAGAATATATGATTGCACAAGGAATAAGACGATCATTAAAAGGACAGGCTAAGCGGGTACTCTTACCACTTGGACCCACTGCGGGTATGGAAACGATGGTGGCCAAGTTGGAAGGAGTATTTGGAAATGTTGCAACTGGAGAAAGTGTATTGCAAGAATTTTATACGGAACGTCAAAAACAGGGAGAAAATGTAACTGCATGGGCTCTGCGCTTAGAAGAAATTATACAGAGAGCAATAGAGAAAGGTCATGTTAAAGAAGAAGCAAAGAATGATATGTTAAGAACAAAGTTTTGGAAGTTCCTCATAAACGATAGGCTAAAGAATGCTACACGAATACAATTTGAAAAGAACATAGATTTTGATTCGCTGCGGAGAGAGGTCAGAAAGGAAGAACATGAGATGAATTTAAATGCAAATGCAGGAATACATCTTAAAACGGTCTCATTCGACATAAAAGACGAGTCAAAATTTGATGCACTAATGAAAAAATTATCATCTTTAGAAAATCAAATGGAACAGTTGAAGAAAGAGAATGCATTAAGAAGGAACTGGGCTAGAGATGGCAGAGACAGAAGATCTCCATCACCAACCAGTTGGAAAGAAAAGAATGCCAATAATAATGCTAATAAGAAATCAGTGGACACAACACAAGACAGAAAAGAAAACCTTACTACAACAAAAGCAACAACTGAAAGGGCAAAGGGACCGTTAAACATGTAGATGTCTCCATTCCAGGGCAACATGGAGACAACCAAAACACACGCCCCACCCCCAAAGCACTCTTCAGTAGATTAATTGGCCATGCCAATGAGTCTTCTGTAGTTTTCTGTGGCATAGAAACACCAGCCCTTATTGACAGTGGATCGATGGTTTCGACAGTGTCGGAGGATTTGTATCGATCCATTTGTCCATTACCACCTTTAACATCATTGGATGATTTACGGTTAAATCTTCAAGGAGCCGATGGGAATAGACTTCCATATTTGGGATATATTGAAGGATATATACAGGTTCCCGCCTTAAACATTATGCATATTGAAGTACCTGTACTGGTCGTTCCGTCTACGGATTATAATTTGGCGGTTCCAATGGTTATAGGAACGAACGTCATCAGACCATATAAAGAGATATGCCAGCATGATAAGAACGTTCCCCAGGAATGGAATGATGCCTTTGTGTCTGTACAAAATGATTTCGTTGGAGTTGTCAAGTCAACAAATCATACCAGTATCAGAGTTCAACCAATGGAAGTTATCACTGTTTCCGGCTTTGTGCGAAAGAAGACTGACAGTGACACAGCGGTAACCGAGCAGACAGAAGCAGCATCTACTCGGATCGGTGTTTGTCCACGTGTTGTGTCTTTAGACAAGCCCGGAAATAGTCAACGAGTCCCGGTTCGGATTTTCAACATGTCAGCGAAGGTTCTTGAAATTAAACCGAGATCAGACCTATGCGAGCTCCGGGAGGTTAAAATTCTTAGGAATATTGATCCGATAGACGCTGGCACGAGCGCAACGATGTCTCAACATTTAGCATCAACAGATACGGAGCATCGCGACAAAGCATCAGGATTACCAAAGGACGTCTCGTTGGAGGACTCCAAGTTAACACCTGATCAGAAAACACAAGCTTTAAATTTTCTATCTAAATGGACATCAATTTTTTCGAACAGTTTTACCGATTTAGGAACGTGCGACCTCACTAAACACACAATTAAACTGGATAACGAACAGCCATTCAAAGAAGCCCATCGTCGCATACCACCAGCGTTATTCCAAGAGATCCGTGAACATCTCAATGAGATGATTGAAGCAGATGCCATACGACCAAGTCAGAGCCCATTTTCTTCAAACGTAGTTGTTGTGCGAAAGAAAGACGGTACAATACGATTTTGCGTCGACTATCGCAAACTCAACAACCGGACAGTGAAAGATGCGTATGCCATCCCAAGAGTCGAAGACACGTTACACCTTCTCGCCAAGGCTAAATACTTCTCGAAACTCGATTTGCGCAGTGGGTATTGGCAGGTTGAGATTGAAGAAAAAGACAAGCCTAAGACAGCGTTCCAAGTAGGAACTCTTGGCTTTTACGAGTTCAATCGTATGCCATTTGGTCTATGCAATGCGCCTGCGACCTTCCAAAGGGTGATGGAAAGATGTATGGGTGACCTCAATCTCCGGGATTGTTTAATCTACCTTGATGACATCATCATATTCTCCGCAACCTTTGAGGAGCATTTGACTCGGTTAGAGGCTGTGTTCCAACGGTTACAACAACATAGACTGAAGTTAAAGGCATCAAAGTGTGAATTCTTTAAGGCCAGAGTTACCTACCTGGGTCACGTGGTATCAGAAGACGGCATTGAGACAGATCCAGAGAAGATAGAATCTGTCAGAACTTGGCCTATTCCTACGTCAATAAAGGATGTTCGGGCTTTCTTGGGATTCACGGGGTATTATCGCCGATTTATAAAAGGATATGCGAGCATTGCCAGGCCCTTAAACGATCTTCTTATCGGCAACTCCGGAAAGAAAACATTAAAGAATAAGAACAAGAAGAAGCCAACAAAGTTTGTTTGGACAGAAGCTCAACAGAAGGCGTTTGAAACACTAATCTACAATTTGACGCACCCACCTGTGTTGGCATATGCAGACTATGATCGACCTTTTAAGCTACATACGGACGCTTCGAGTACCGGACTCGGAGCAGTCCTATACCAGGAGCAAGATGGTATCAGTCGTGTAGTTGCTTACGCAAGTCGAAGTTTGAAACCGGCGGAGAAGAATTACCCAGCACACAAGTTGGAATTTTTAGCCTTAAAGTGGGCTGTGGCCGACAGGTTTCACGACTATTTGTATGGGGCTACATTTGAGGTGGTTACCGATAATAACCCCCTTACCTATGTACTGACTACGGCTAAGCTCGATGCAACGAGACAACGGTGGGTATCAGACCTCTGCAGTTACAACTTCAGCATAAAGTACAGATGCGGGACAAGTAATGGCGATGCAGATGGACTATCGAGACGAAAGTCGCCTTCTTCTGATTCTTCTGAACAGTGCATATTTCCAGAGGTACTGAAGGCTATTTCTCAGGCCATTAATGCAACCTCCGAAGAGTTCTCATTTGTAGAGAATCTGGTTAGTACCGGGTCGGATGATATAGTAGCAGCTCAGGAGGATCCGCTATCAGAGGACATCGTGAGTGGGACATCGTTGACGTTACAAGACTGGATCAAAGCACAATCCATTGATCATGACATTGGTTACATTGTCAATGGTGTCGTAGACAGCCAGAAACCGACAAAGACGCAACTTGATGCACATACTATTGATGCTAGATATCTCGGAATTTGGGACAAGTTGTCTATTCAGAAAGGGGTACTCTACCACCATGGCATAGTTAATGGTGAGGAATACCAACAACTTATGTTACCAGAATCTCTTAGAGATATCATATTCAACGCATATCATAATGACCTTGGCCACCAGGGAAGGGATCGCAGCTTATTTCTCATAAAGCAACGCTTTTACTGGCCTGGTATGGACAAGTTTATCAAGACCAAGGTACAGATGTGTGGAAGATGCATTCGGAGAAAGGTTACTCCATCAAAAGCTACAGAGCTGATAAATATTACATCCAGTGCGCCAATGGAACTTGTGTGTATCGATTACCTCTCTTTGGAACGCTCAAAAGGCGGGTACGAAAACATCCTCGTAATAACGGACCACTTTTCAAGGTATGCACAAGCCATTCCAACAAGAAACCAAACAGCAGCTACTACTGCCCGCGTATTGTATGAAAACTTTTTTGTGCATTACGGTTTCCCGGCAAGACTTCATAGCGATAAGGGACAGTGCTTTGAAGGGAAAGTCATAAAGAAACTGTGCGATATAACAGGCATAAAGAAAAGCAGAACAACCCCTTACCATCCACAGGGAAACGGAATGGTTGAACGTTTCAACCAGACACTTCTAAACATGATGGGTACAATGGATGATCAGCAGAAAGCAGATTGGAAGTCGCACGTTTCAACCCTGACACATGCATACAATGCTGCTAAGCACGAGAGTACCAACTACTCTCCATTTTATCTCATGTTTGGTAGACATCCACGACTTGCTATCGATGCATACCTTGGTTTACCATCGGACATGGGGACGCGTACCAGTCATCTAGACTACTGCGACAAACTTAAGTCAAGGCTGGCATATGCATACGACAAAGCATCTCAAGAAGCCATGAAAGCGGGTCAAAAGCAAAAGAAGTACTACGATCAGAAGGTTAGAGAGGCCGTTTTGCAACCCGGTGATCGTGTACTTATACGAAAGGTTGGCCTTAAGGGAAAACAAAAGCTGGCCGATACTTGGGACGTCCAGCCATATGTTGTCCGCCGGCAACCGATCCTTGACATTCCTGTGTTTGAGGTACAAGCCGAAAATGCTCCTCATTCGAAGTTAAAGCTTCTTCATCGGAATATGCTTCTTCCGTTCATTGGCTTGCCTTGTCCTGAGACAGAATATATGCCTGCAAGAAGGACCAGACCAAAGACAAGGTCAGCTCCACTCCAGAGTCTAGACGAAAGCCAAGATGATGGTTATTTGGACAGTTCTGACAGCAGTTCGGAAGACGATACGATGACAGAACCATCTGTAGTTCATCCATCATTGGAAGAAACGTCCAGGAAGTATGTTATCCCCATGAGGCGTAACAAAAGGGCGGAACCCAAGTCAGGTGATACGCTACCATTGCAGAGGGGTCAGCGACCCAGAAAATCACCACAACGACTTCATCAGACGGAACCCAAGTCGCCTGAAACACCACCATTGCAGAGGGGTCAGCGACCCAGAAACCCACCACAAAGACTTCATCAGACTGATTGGAGAAAGTAAGTAAATGGTAGAATTACAATTAACTGTTATTGTATATATAAAGTCAGTGTCTGTATTTGTATTCATGTTTTGTATTTCCATAATAGGTAACTGATTGAGTGATGTATATCAGTGAATACTTATTTTGTTTCTTTGTGTTTGCTTTGTAGGATATGTTTTCTTCAACAGATATTTTACTATTTCTGTTTTCTTAAGCAGGAGGCGTTTCTGGCATGCTGATTTGGAGTGCCAATATTGTATAGACGACATAAACATATTAATTCATATTTTGTTTTTATCCAGACAAGTTGATTAAAGTCGAGGACGACTTTTCCGGAGTGGCCGAATATGTGACCGGCTCAATAAGCCCTTCATTATGCTATGTTTTCGATGTGGGTCGAAATAAATATATTTACAAAAGACAATTGTATGTTGTTCCTTACGCCACAATATATCAAATAAATCCTTAACATCGGGTCCTTATAAGTAATGGGTTATGTTTATAGTCTCCCTTTGACCATCTTTTACTAACATACTAATGGTACACGTGCATGCGTTCACCGCTATGCGTCAGTGCATTTTGCCGAGGCTTCAATAGAGTACACGTTGTTATACTTTGTACTGGACGATAAATATTTATATAATATTTATATCTGGATATTTATATATTCACAGGTATGTCTATTTAATTAGTATTGTTTGTTATAAGATGTGTCACCTTTCCATTAAATATGTGATGTTGTAAACGCTTATATTCGATGTTTAAAAAATGGGACTACAAGGCCATTGTCTGTGTAAAGCATAATCTGTGTTGTTGACATGTGTTGACATATATTTACATATGTGCTTACCCTGGTATTTGTTATTGTTATTGTTTAATTCATGTAATAGAGTGCATTTTGCCGAGGCTTCAATAGAGTACACGTTGTTATACTTTGTACTGGACGATAAATATTTATATAATATTTATATCTGGATATTTATATATTCACAGATAGAGTTTGGCGTTGTTTGACGCATCGATCCGTAGAAATAAAGATTATATAGAAAACCAACTCTGTCCTGATATTTCGAACCCAGGGTAATATGGAATAGAAAGAGATAGAACCCGAACGGTGACATATGTTTAAATCTCAATATGTAAATTATCTATATATTTTGTTTATTATCAATGCACCTGTTTTTCTATACTAAAAAACACACAAGAGGCCTAAGTGGGCCTGTAGACGCTCTGCTGGTATGATGTGATTCAAAAACATAAACATGATAGAGGTCAACTCAAGAAACATGTTTCCTATATATAACTCTATGTAAACTTTGGGTTATCTCGGCGGCCATTTTGAATATTTGACGACAACGAAAAACACAGACTTGACAGAGGCCAACAAAGGAACATGTATATGATATTTAACTAGAATAGAATAAGTGGTAATATGTCGTTTGATAAATGTCCTTAAATTTGACCTAAGTTTAGCCATGATGGCCATCATGGATGACTGGAGGCCCCAAAAACATAAATCTGAAGGGGACTAACCCAAAGATCATTGTGATTAAGTTTCATCAAAATCCTTCACGCAGGTTTCAGAGAATATGTCATTTTTAACGTTTTCCTATTTAACTCTATGTAAACTTTGGGTCGCTGTGGCGGCCATTTTGACTATTCGACGATAACGAAAAACACAAACTTGAAAGAGGCTAACCCAAGGAACATGTTTATGATATTTCACAATAATGGAATAAGTGGTTTCGGATGAGATGTTGTTTGAAATTTCCTTAAATTTTACATAATTTTAGGCATGGCGGCCATCTTGGATGACTGGGAGCCACGTAAAACATAATTTTGAGGGGGACTATCCTAAAGATTATTGTAATGAAGTTTCATCAAAATTCTTCAAGCGATTTCAGAGAAGATGTTATTTTTAGCCTTTTCCTGTATAACTCTATGTAAACTTTGTGTCGCTGTGGCGGCGATTTTGATTATTCGACGATAACGAAAAACACAAACTTGATAGAGGCCAACCCAAGGAACATGTTTATGATATTTCACAAGAATGGAATAAGTGGTTTCAAAGATGTCGTTTGAAATTTCCTTAAATTTGACCTAATTTTAGCCATGGTGGCCATCTTGGATGACTGGCGGCCGCGAAAAACACAAATATGAGGGGAACTATCCTAAATATCTTTGTAATAAAGTTTCATCAAAATCCTTCAAGCGGTTTCAAAGAATATGTCCATTTTTAGCCTTTTCCTATATAACTCTATGTAAACTTTGAGTCGCCGTGACGGTCATTTTGATTATACGACGATAACGAAAAGCAAAAACTTGCTAGAGGCCAACCCAGGGAACATGTTTATGGTATTTCACAATAATGGATTAAGTGGTTTCGGAGGAGATGTCGTTTGAAAATTACTTAATTTTGACCTAGTTTTAGCCATGGCGACCATCTTGGATGACTGGCGGCCAAGAAAAACACAGATCTGAGAGGGGCCTCCTAAGTAACATTGTGATGAAGTTTCATCAAAATCCTTCAAGCGGTTTTCAGAGGAGTTGTCGATTTTATAAAATTGCTAACAGACGGACAGTCAGACAGAACAGACAGACGGACGACGGACGAAAAGCGATCCCATAAGCTCGCCTGGCCTAGAGCTAACAAGCATGTGAACCACACGGGTGTGTGTACCACATGGGTGTACATTGTACCACGTGAGTGTACATTATACGCTTCAACAATATTCATACCAATAAGATCCCAAAAATGGATTTATACTAACGCAAATGATCGTTTTTGTCTATATTTCCATGCGATGGACACTAATATACATGTTGCGTTGGAACTTGAATTTAGAATTTTTTCGTATTAGTCTGTTGAACACTCACAACTATTTTGTATTGCGCTTCTATCTGCCCTTCTTGATATATTTAATATAAGTGACTGGAAACTTCCTTGACTCTTGGCAAGAAGCAATCGTCATTGCAGTCCCCAAATGTGGACCCAATCAAGTATCGCCCTATTGGTTTATCGAGTTGTATTTGTAAAACCATGAAACGAATGATTAAGAGAGGCTCGTTTAGTTTAAACATATATATTTTACGAAACAAGCTCTTGCAACTTATATTAATCACTCTCGATGGCTTCCTGTGTACACTAAGTACTAAGTATATTTGCGGCGGTTAATTTCTTAAGTTTTTTGATTTTATAATAAAACTATTGTTACCTTTTGAATTCGGTCTACTGTATACATGGTTTTATCGACCCGAGAAAAGGCATATTGACCGAGGACAACTACGTCGATAAAACCATGTAGTCCCCGGTCAATATGCCTTTTCTCGGGTCGATAAAACCATGTATCGACCTCATCAAAAGGCAATAATTGTATATTATTATATAACCTATAAATAGACGCGTTTTCATTGGCTAAAAAGTAATTTTTTAGAAAAAATATCTAGCGATATTGACCTGTTTTTTTCTGATATTGACCAGTTTTATAAATAGTAACAGGGGAAGACCGGGGAATCCCACGAGCCGCCTATTAATATCATTCGCCTTTATCCGTACGCTACGGAATTTTCCGAGGCGCGTTCCGATGACCACGGAAACTTCCGAAGCTCGTTCGGATGATATTGATTAAATGCAATCAAGCGTTTGACTTCCATTGATCATTTGTGTTTCCAGACGACAATATCTGTCAAAATGGAAAGTGAACCGCCACCAACGCACTTTGCGAACCTTTCGGAGGCAGAAATGAACATAATTATAGCGAATAAAGATGCACTGAACACAAAGAAAGCTACGAAGCAAGCAGTGAATGTGTTTCAAGCGTATTTGAAAGAGAAGAATCTGCCTTTGAACATTGAAGGGTACAATGTTTCCGAGTTGGACGATTGAGGGTTATATAATAAAACAGTTATGGACTTTTCAGCTGTTATACATGATGTTGATATGTACCAAAAAATCATTATTGACCTCGGCTATCGCCTCGGTCAATAATGATTTTTTTGGTGCATATCACATCATGTACCAAAAAATCATTATTGACCTCGGCTATCGCCTCGGTCAATAATGATTTTTTTGGTGCATATCACATCATGTATAACAGCTGAAAAGTCCATAATTGTATAATATAGATAAAATGAAAAGTAGTTTGTTTTCTCGTTGGCCTAATTACAATGTATACGGATTGTTAATCCGGAGGTCTCGAGTTCGAATCCCGTGTTGATTGAACTAGTTTTCAATGGTTGAGACAGTAAAATGATGTCCTGGTATAGGTTTCTCTCCTTATATACGGGTTTACTGTAATGACAAGCCTGAATTTGGTAGTAACCCAAGCGTAAAAAAACTCCCATATGCTTTAGGTACACGCACACATGCATTATATGGAGCTATAGTTTCATTAAATTACTAGAACACAGTCAAAGGTTAAGTAACTGGGAATGATGTGAAATCCTGTTTTACATGCAAATATACCCTTTATCGGGCGAGTTTACGAACATTCACAAAGCAGTCTAATATATGATCATGCACTGCCGATTTTCATGGACCTGTCCAAGGAATATTGTGGAAAAATATTACAGTCATTGCAAAATCATTGCAAATCTTAGCTATTTTTTTCCATGAATGACGGTGCATTGACGCAAACATGTCTACTGTATATGGAAAAAACAAGACTAATATGGTACAGGAACAATGGATAGTTTTATGTTACTCCTTTTGCAGTGTACCATAACACAAAGTCTACATGGTTCTATGATAATTTATATCATAATTTCTTGCTAATGATAGAACATATAATATGTCATTTTGTATGCAATATTTTTTAATTAAATATTGTTGCAGTAGTGCCAGTGTCATTTAATTATATTATTGAATACGTATTGAGGTAACGAGTCAGCAAAAACAAAATACAATGTATCAAGGCGTTTTCAACTCTCAATTAGTGTCCGCTTTTCCCCCTTCCGGCGCGTTCTTGCCTTTCCCTGCCTTTCCAAAAACTAGCCCAAAGTGCGTGACAAGCGTCGCATTGCTCTTGTTGTACCGCTTCACATCTGGTTCCCGTTTTACAGTCAACACAGACCGACTTTATTGCTATACACGCCTGAATTTGCTCACATGTCGCTTTCTTGTTGTAACATTCCACACACGTTTCGGGTTGAGCTGTACAGGCTGTTGTACAATCGGCGAACCTTTCCTCACACGTCTTGCTTACCCATCGATGATGATCTAAATAATAATATATTTATGAATTAGATTAGGCTGATCCACAACTGTATATGTTTGAAGAAGTTTTACAATCTATATAAAACAATGTATTCAATTAAATGATTTTTTTTTGCAATTTCAGCCTTTAAAGTACCTAACAGTATAATGTTCAATGTATTGTGCCTTTCATACCTTGTCCGGCGCCTTGTCTGCCTTCCCAGTTGCCTCCTCTGCCGCGTCCAAAACTGGCGCGAAGTGCTTGACAAGCGTCGCATTGCTCTTGCTGTGCCGCTTCACATGTTGCTCCCGCTTTACAGTCGACACAGACCGACTTTATTGCTACACACGCCTGAATTTGATCACAAGTCGCCTTTTTACTGTCACATTCCGCACACGTTTCAGGTTGAGCTGCACAGGCTGTCGTACAGTCAGTGTACCTTTCCTCACACGTTCTGGAGCCCCATCGCTGATGATCTAAATAATAATAGATTTATGAATTAGACTACGCTAATCAAGTGTATATATTTGAAGAAGTTTTACAATCTATACCACATTATATTGAATTAAATGACTGACTGCTTAATTCCAGTTTCTGCTTTTAAAATACATTATATTGTAACGCTCAACGTATTGGACTTTTCATACCTTGTCCGCCGCTTTGTCTGCCTTTCCAGTTGCCTCCTCTGCCGCTTCCAAAACTGGCGCGAAGTGCTTGACAAGCATCGCATTGCTCTTGCTGTGCCGCTTCACATGTGACTCCCGCTTCACAGTCGACACAGACCGACTTTATTGCTATACACGCCTGAATTTGCTCACAAGTCGCCCTTTTGCTGTCACATTCAGCACACGTTTCGGGTCGAGCTGTACAGGCTGTTGTACAATCGGCGAACCTTTCCTCACACGTCTTGCTTACCCATCGATGATGATCTAAATAATAATACATTTATGAGTTAGATTAAGCTGATCAACAACTGTATATGTTTAAAGAAGTTTTACAATCTATATAAAACAAGGTATTCAATTAAATGATTTTTTTTTCTAATTTCAGCATTTAAAGTACCTTACAGTATAATGTTCAATGTATTGTGCCTTTCATACCTTGTCCGGCGCCTTGTCTGCCTTCCCAGTTGCCTCCTCTGCCGCTTCCAAAACTGGCGCGAAGTGCTTGACAAGCGTCGCATTGCTCTTGCTGTGCCGCTTCACATGTGACTCCCGCTTTACAGTCAACACAGACCGACTTTATTGCTACACACGCCTGAATTTGCTCACAAGTCGCCTTTTTACTGTCACATTCAGCACACGTTTCAGGTTGAGCTGCACAGGCTGTCGTACAGTCAGTGTACCTTTCCTCACACGTGTTGGTGCCCCATCGCGGTTGATCTGAATGGTAAGAAGTCTAAATGTTTAGATTATCTTAACACCAGCCTGATATGCTTGCAGCAGTTTTACGATCTTAACAGGGCACAGGAAAAAGTGTGCTAAAAATTATCTCGTAAACTGCTGACTTTTCCCTGTCAGTGGTTGGAAAAACGTTTCTTATATGATACAAAAGAAAGAAAATTTAACAAGAGGTTAATGACCTAAAAGCCTTATGATAGGTTTTGATAGCTAGATCATCATTCCTGTGAAAATTCATGCAGATCTGTCAAGTATATTCAGAGGAGTAGTCGCTACAAGTGTTTACTATAATAACTCTATGTACACAAAGATGGCCGCTGTCAGCCATGTTTAATGACGAATCAAAATGATTTTCGACAAGGACCAACATCATGTCATGCTGATCATTTTAGAAAAAGTCCCATATCAATATCACTTATTGTTTTCAAGTTGTCACTACAAATTCGATTTTTAAAAATTTATTTTTTGCCGTGTCGGCCATCTTGAATTTCCGACCGACCTGAACTTTTGCTAGGATCACTAGACATCAAGAGCACATCCCTGTGAAGCTTCATGAACATCTGTTAAGTAGTTTCAGAGGAATAGCCGCGACAAATGTTTACTATATAACTCTATGCAAACAAAGATGGCCGCTTGCAGCCTTTTTAATGTCGAATCAAAATGATTTTCAACATCATGAAAACATCATGTCATGCTAATCATTTCAGAGAAAGTCCCATACCAATATCACTTATAGTTTTCAGGAAGTAGTCGCTACAAATGTTTTTTTTTAAAATTATTTTTAGCCGTGGCGGCCATCTTGAATTTCCGGCCGACCTGAAATTTTGCTAGGATCAACTAGATATCAAGAGCAACATTCCTTTGACGTTTCATGAAAATCCGTCAAGTAGTTCAGAGGAGTAGTCGCTATAAGTTTTTATGTAAACAAAGATTGCCGCTGGCAACCATGTTTAACGTCGAATCAAAACGATTTTCGACAGATCAACATCATGTCATGCTAATCATTGTAGAAAAAGTCCCATATCAATATCACTTATAGTTTTCAAGAAGTAGTCGCTTCAGACTTGTTTTTTAAAAATCTATTTTTAGCTTTGGCGGCCATTTTGGATTTCATATCAAAGTTAATCTTTGCTAGGATCAACTAGATATCAAGGGCAACATTCCTGTAAAGTTTCATGAAAATCCATCAAGTTGTTTCAGAGGAGTAGTCGCTACAAAACGAAGTTTACGGTCGGACGGACGGACGACGGACACCGCTCAACGGCATAAGCTGTGCTGATCATCAGTAGAGTTAAACATGATTGAGAACTTCTCTTTCATTTGGACAAAATTTCTCCTTGGAATTTTGACCTAGCTTAAGCTCTGTCTTAACAATTGCCTACTGAATTACTAAATTATTAACCGTTTATCTAAATTTATTAAAGCCGTGTAATGTTCAATATATCTGAACCACAAAAGACCGGAATCCAGTACGACGCTTTTGATTTCGCATGGCAGGCATATTGCATTTTGACACTGCATCTCAAGATTGTATCCAACATGTTGTACTCATAGTACTCATGTGTGGATACGTATACTGAAGCGAAAAAGAAACGCAACTCGTGAATTTCCGCTATATATTGTATATACTGCACACTTAATTCCACATAATATTCCGAAGAAATCCCAAGATGTTTTGTAAAAAAAAAAAGTTGCAGTTAGTTAGAGAAAGGACACAACTGTGATGTTGTAGACGTTTTAATCACAGTACACTTTGTAACAAGAAATTCACAAATGACGAAGTTCCTCTTTGAACAATTGAGCCTTTCAGTACTGCATTTAACGTACAGAGTTTGCATCCTAAGTTCGCTCACATGCTTGAGCCAAACGCATACTCAGTCAATAATGAAACTTTGCAGGAATACTATTTGCTGTGTTATGTGTTGTTTAAGCTTTTTTTCCGAAAGGAAAGGTCTTGCGTAGCCATGTACCATTCGATTAACAGCAGCATACTGTACAAACAATTCCAGAGTTGCGTTTCTTTTTTGTTTCAGTATATTTTGACACTATTTACACATATACTAGTGTTGTTTTTATCTCTACCGTCATTGATACAATCAACTATAGTTGATATTACTTGTCTATAGTTGATATTACTTGTCCAAAATGTTGTGAATACTATATTTTTTGACGATGTTTTCTTTTTAAGCGTTCACAAGTTTTAAACTGAACGGAATTTGAATTGGGGATATCTACTCTTTCTCATACTCTCTTTTCTTTCACTCTTTCTTTATTTCTCTATCTTAAGCATTCGCAATTTTGAAATGTTAACTGGGAAGGGTTTAATGTAATGTTGGTATAAATTTTTAACCGACACACTGGCCATTATAATATTTCTATCGTATATAATTATGTTATTACTCTGTATGTAAAATATTGGCAATAAAATATGTTCAAATCATTAAGTATGCGAAACAAATAAATCTGCGGAAACGTTTCTATAAAACAACACACTATATAAATATTTAAAAAAAACAATCTAATTAAAATAAAAAGCTCTACTTCTGTTACCCTTACTTCAGTTGTTTTCATGAACTAACTAAACTTAATTAGCCGTATATACTAGAACGCTTCACATAATACGACGCCAAGTCGGCTAGTCGACCAATATCAAAATAAGACCACGGATAAGTGACGTAATTCACGCTCGCTAAATCCGACTATGCATTCAATTAACGCCCACTATGCGTACAATTAACGCCTACTATGCATACAATTAAAGCCCACTATGCATACAATTAACGCCTACTATGCATACAATTAACGCCGACTTTGCATACAATTAACGCCGACTATGCATACAATTAACGCCGACTATGCATACAATTAACGCCCGCTATGCATACAATTAACGCCCACTATGCATACAATTAACGCCCGCTATGCATACAATTAACGCCTACTATGCATACAATTAACGCCGACTATGCATACAATTAACGCCCGCTATGCATACAATTAACGCTATTATAAATGCAAAGTTTGTCAAAATAATGTTATCAAAAAAACAACTACTGTAAAGCAAGTCAGTTAATAAACTTGCCATTAAGTAAGTGTTTTCATATTGTCCGAGCAAGCGGTCCTCGGATTGTTATTTGGCCTCTGGCCTTTGACCTTGGGCCAATATCACAGTCCTTGGGCCATTAACTGGGCAAATATGAAATCACTTTATAAAATTATAATATAAATAGCAGATAAACTCTCGATATTTCAACAATACAAATATACCTGTTCTTCCCGGATGAGCCCCAGCCAAGGACATTAAGGCGCAAGCCACGGCAAATACAAGCGAAGAGTTCATCTCTTATCTATAATATAGTATTTTATAACATTATCTTTTATCTTGTTTGTTTGTATGGTGTTTTACGTCATTTTCAACACATGTAACGTTATATATGACGGTCGATTTTTTTTTGTGGGGGAGGCAGACCATCCACTTTTCCTGAGTAGAATGTATAAATGGACAATTACTTGCAAAAGGTTTGAGCTGACATACTGATATTTTGTTTATAAACAGTTAATTAATGAACAACTTTTAAATCAGTATATGTGTTTTATAAAATAAAATAGTTTCTTACTTCGACAGTGCGCAAAAAACACTAAATTGTTCACGTCTTAGCATATTTTATCTTTGTTGTAAGTGTTTTAGCCACCTGATACTAAATACCGACATGTTTTATTTTCAAACGAAACTAAAAAGTAAAGGGATTCCGCAGCGGAAATCCCTCTATATTTTTACCAAAAACAATACAACTTAAAGTGAAACTCGACAACCATGAAGAATTTATCTCAGAATAAAATTATGCACAGTACTAAACAGTTAGGATTATTTCGAAAAAAAAATGCTTCGAACGTTTGAATATCTAAGTAGCTATCCCGCCAAAAATAGCCAAATTTTACAAATGTACACCGTTTCTAAATCAACTGATGACGAGGTATATATATAACTTACCTATTTTGAAAATCCAATCTCTATAGACACAATATAAACGGCTTTAACCAGCCAAGCACCAAAACTGACGCGTCGAATTAGGAGTTACCAACTCATAATTCAATTTACGCATATTCACATACAAAATGATACATTATTATATGACCTGAACATCTGGATATGGTTTCAGGGGCGGATCCAGGATGTCAGCTTAGGAGGTGGTGGGGGGCGTGGGGGTGGGGTGGGAGAGATGATTATTATATGACCTGAACATCTGGATATATGTTTGATATATGGTTAAACCATATACATGTTAATACAGGGGCGGATTCAGGGTGTGGTGTGGGGGGCGTAAGATTTTGGTCAATTTTCGGGTCCGTTTCTAGCCTCATAAAACGGTTGCGGTAGTGCATTGATAGTGTAAAAAGTCAGTTTTCAAATAAAAGGATTTAACAATGTGTTAATTAAACCACTCATTGGGCATTATGCGTCGAGCGAGCGAAAAAACATTTTTATACTGAGGGCGTGCATCGAAATTGTTTGATATTTTATCTGCAGTAACATGGACATACATGTATGATCCGGAATTTTTAGGTTGCGCGCCCCCTGTATCCACTAGTGGGTTTTGTAGTGTAATTTTGCCATTATTTGGCGGGTTAGTTTTCTAAACATTATTTGCAAACATTCAAATTGTGAATTAAACTAACGTACATTGCGAATGATTGGAAGATGTATCTTTTACAAATAAATAATTTCAGAATGAATAGAGGTGGTGGTTTAAGAAGAACAAACACATTTGTTTTGTTCATCCCGGTTTGTTTTGATACATGAACTTGTATAAAACATTGCATTATTTTACGGTAATTACTTAGAAATACGAATTTGATATCAATGTCTTTATCAGTTTTATATCTCCTGCAGGAAATATTTTTTTCTTTGTTCTTAATACTATGAAATTCAATAATTATCTACAAGTAAAACAAATGCAGGAAATATTTTTCCGTTTTCTTTGTTCTTAATACTATGAAATTCAATAATTATCTACAAGTAAAACAAAACGATCAGAACTACATCAGCCACGGGATAGACAAACGTACAGCTTGGTGATACACAGAGATACTGGTAGAAACTGAAATAATAATTCAAACATAAACTAAACTGTTATATAACAACTTACCTTTAAATTTAACAGCGAATATCTCGAAATGCAAGTCCTTTATGCTATGCTCATTAGGACGGCGTTTATGCACATTTGATCGTGACTCGCCGAACCCGGCGTAATTGGAAATAACATTTCACATGACAGATTACTCATTTTATTTTACTTATATTTACGTGCGGCTTTGCAGTAATATTGATTTTATGACTGAGACATTAAGTTAAGTACTTCCGAGTTCTTTATACATATTTAAAACATTGCGCTACCGGGCATTTGACAAGCTCCGGGCGGCTGTTTACAGTACACAATTAAAACATTGATTGAAACTTGACAGAAAGACCTATTAATGTGTTTACAAATTGCGTGATGATGACAGTATAAAAAAACGAACCCAGTTTTGACCAGATTTGGTCGAATTAATCTTATATCGATTTTTCCCAACATCATTTAATTTGAGCTTGATATTCATTTTGGCAGTCGGGCAGGGTTGAAAGGCGTAATGCAAAGGTATCAATACATTTGAATTAAGGCCTAAAAAGAGGTTTGTTTCATGTTACCCGACCGACCGTGATTTTTACAAATATTATGTTTGTCTGAATGGATGTTCTACGATTCGGAAGATTTCAATGTATGAAAATATACTATTTTTGGAAGGGGTTTCCCCGGAATACATATCACGTGATACCTCTATTTTATCGCGTGTTGTTTACATAAGCTACTATAGACCGCAATGCACTCGACAATTTTGGGGTAGGAATTTGGGAGTTCTCCCGGAATCCTCAATATTTTATGACGATATTTTATGAGTACAGCTCTCTATGTGTACTGTACCAAAGAACCACAACACAAACAATATACTTGTTTTATGCAACAGTCAACTTAAAGTCGTTAATTATGGTGTTATATATAATTTGAAACACGGGTAAAAAAAAAAGAAAACAAAAAAAGAATAAAAAGATCCGACCTACCGACTCCCGTTTTTTCGGCATGTAACAGGAAACAAACCTTTTTTTATGTCTAAGGAATATTTACTTTTCTATTCCATTGCTCTTAAATGAACCATTTTGAAGAGCTGCACTTTAATTTCCAGTGAAAAACATTTACTTTTGGTGCGGAGCTGGTGAATTGGTCTGAAGAAATTGTTTATTTTTTATATTTTTTATGACGTACATTTTCGGTCTAATTGCCGGAAGTTGCTATAAAAAGCGTGCAATGTTGGCAAAGTCGCTGTTCTAACAGTACTCATAGTTCAACTTCCAATGACCATGGAGCGCTTTTCAAATTGTTGGTCCTCTTATTTCATATTGGATCAAGATTTGCTATATCTATTAATGTATTAATCTGTGGAGCGCTTTGGTGTAGTGGTAGAGCGTTGGACCCATGATCCAAATGTCTTGGGTTCGATTCTCGCCAGTGCCATATGCGTTGTGTCCCTGAGCAAGACACTTTATCTGCATTGCTTAGTACTGGTTCTACCCAGGAAGACATCGAGAGTGTTCACAGAGCTTTCGTTGCAATCGATGTAAAATAAATAAGATTAAACTAATGTATCAATCTACCTGTACTGATGATAACGGCTCATTCGTGGGTCCATTCTGCCACGTGTATACAAAATGCGAGTAAAATTATTACATTTGCAGAATTTAGAACATCATGTTTCTCTTTTGAAGAGATCAGGCTGGAAGGTTATTTACCTCAGCCGACTACTTTTCATAGGAACACATGACAACGGAAAGTAGTACGTCATTTTCCGTCAACGTAAAAAAAAGAGTGAACCGGCCGCCATTTTCTTTTTTTTAAACACATTATCTGGAAGATTGTAACAAGTTCACATGATTAAAATGTCAGTTCCCCTTTAAGTTTCGTCATCTTCAGCTGTATTGACTTTTAGAAGCTTTACTGCGCGAGAAATTGCGAGATTCACCCAAGCGAGGGGAAACAACTCTTAAGAGATGTCATTGTTAAAATGCGTTTGAAAATGGTATTTCTAATGAAATACAAGGAGATACTAAAAATATGTTGTTTAAGCCGAAATAGTACATGACGTGTACTACGTCAGGTTACGAAAACAATGGTATTTCTTTATCACAATTACACGCTAAAATGATAAAATGTTCGACTCGGCACTGTCGGTCAAGAAATATAACGCGTGTCAGTCAGGTGTTTAACATTCGGTAATATTGCACTCACGCTAAAGTCTGAAAAGTCCGAAAAGTAGCATATATAAAAATTTCGAGGTAAGAAAACTCAAATATATTCAGATGTACTCGCGTTATAATATAACTACAATGGCAAATTATGACAGTGATACGAATACGGGTACAAGTGAGAACCATGGGATTAATTCAGATGAAGATGAAGGTAGAAATCTGTTTTTATCTGTACCTGTGCAAAATCGATTTGAGACGGACAGTGGGAGGGTAGCGGTCAGTGGCAAGACGTAAACAACACGAAGAGAAAACGGAAAAAACACAGTTAGTGTTGATTGTGATTCATTTGCACAGCTATCAAATGATGATAAACTAAATGCACTGTTTATGAAGTTGAATGATAATTGCAGTAAGTGGATTTCACTAGAAGATAAACAAGACCGTGCGCTGATAGAAATGAAACATGTATTCTCTGGTATTGTTGCTACAAATAAAAAGGTAGAACACCTGGAACGTTTTTTGAAAACATTCAATCGTCAAAAATGAAGATGCTTGCGTACAGGTCTATAGACATCGAGGCACGCAGTAGGCGAAATAACTTAATATTTTGGAGAATTAGTGAAAACCTCAGAAAAGATGACGGGCAGGTGATACGCGATTTTCTGTCCAACGAAATGCAAGTCGATACATCTTGCATGCATATAGACAGGGCACACCGACTTGGATCGGTACAAACACACCACAGACAAGACCCAAAAAGACCTATAATTGTGCGTTTTCGTGATTATGACGATGTTGATTATGTTTTGAGCAAGGCTTACACATTGAAGGGTTCGCGATTTAGTGTTGATAGAGACTACCCCCGGGAAATTGCCGATGCTCGTAAGGCGATGTATAAATCTAAACAGGCTGTTGAAGCCCGACAGAACCGACAGAAGGTACAGGTACGATACCAAGCCGAACTGTATATTGAAGGCAAGTTGGTGTGTGATAAATTTCCATCGTGGTACGAGGCTTTGAGTGGAAGTCCGATCGACGGATTTGATTTGCAGATCGAAAATGATACAATACCGCAAATACGCGAATTTCAATCTGCCAGCTACCAAACACAACCGACCGACCGATCAGGTACTTGAAGGATTATGTCCCCTTATTTTGACATGAAATTAAAATGCTTGTCATTTTACAATAGACAGCATTAGACATATTATATATTATACATGAAAATGTTCGGATAATGAGTTTTTGAGAAACTGCAAATGAGAAACTGCATAACTGACTGGCACCTCCTAATGGTTAGGTGCTGTTTGGTAATTGTGTAAAGACAGTTATGAATTAAATTCACAAACAATGACATTGATAAGCTTTAATAGTGTTTGAAGAATGCAATGCTATGAAGAATGGACAAAAAGTCCATGTATTTCATAAATAAGGAAAGAAAAACAGTTGACCCTGTTTTTAAAAGAAATAGACGCTTATTTGGATGAAACTACTTTTTGTTTATTAAATGGACCATTTATGGCATTATTTTTTTTTTATATAAGGTAACAATTTTTTTTTGCAACAAAACAGAAAATGGAATGTGTTGTATCAAGGAATGTTATATTTAAAACACATTTACCTTATACAACCCATTAAGGGCACATGACCCTTCAATCATCCTAAAAAGGGAGGTAATCCAATTGTAATTTTCCTATTAAACAATGCCTTTCATTGTATTATACATGTACGTCGTAAACAGTACCTTTAATATACTCGTAAGGTCAGATGAAGTTAACTTATGTATACATGTTTAAACTTAACTAAACATTATTTTTTATAGAACTTACAATTTATTTTCAATTTTCAATTTTTCATCCAAAGCACTACGATACATGAGAATTTCTGCGTTGACAACACTGCAAGTGTTGCTCATATAGATATAGGCACAATATTGCTTCAATATAGAAAAGTATCTCCTATAAATGTCCTTTGGCCTATATGTACAGTTACAACCAACATGATCAGCAGTGATAACACCCAACTGCCCTATAAACGTACCTTATATATCCAAACATCTAACATATGCTTGTCTAAAATCTTCTACTGAATGATCAACTTCATAAGGCTCATTCTCATGGTCATAGATGATTTCATACACTGCAGAGGAGTCATCATCTCTTCCAGTCAGCACTTCAAAAACGGTTCCTTTATACCATTCTGTTTCTTGAGTTTGGTCATCAACAAACCACTTATGATTGATTCGGCGTCGGCTTGGTTGACCTGAATCAAAATTACCCTTTGTAATAACGGTGACAAATAACAAGGCCGAGGAAAAGAAAAGTTACTGTAAATGTAGTGTTTTAGTTTGTAATCCAATTGGACACTTGCTTTTTATTTTATTTTACACCTATGTGTTGATATTGATTAATAAATGTGAAGTTTACACAATTCACATAACTTGTCTACATGCACACAAATGAATGTTTGAAGAAAAAAATCTGTTCAAGTATTTTCAAATTACTGAGCTGGGAACACAAAAAAGACTCCTGCAGATAATGATATAAACCCTGTATCATCGTACATATTATAAAACATGAATTTAATGGCTATTTCAGGAAGGTGAATGACATCTGAATAACTTCTTCCATAATCATATGATAGTAAGTTTGTAATTTGAAGCAATTAAGAATGTTAATGAATTGCTCGTTACGATACTTTGTGAAATAATTGTTGATTACAATAAAGCTAAAAGCAGATTGAAGATTTTACTTATATTGTTACCAAAATTAAAGTAGCATGTATGAAGAAATTTGTTAGAAAAAGTGTTGAAATGAAACAGCTGAAAATGTCCTTTTTAGCAGGATATATACCTTTTTATGGACCTTCAGTAATATTTACTTTTTCTACATAGAAAACATACCTTCCAGAACGCTTTCTTTTAATGTCCGTACTGGAACACTGACTTGGTTCAGATATTGGCAGGTTTACACTAGCTGTTACACTGCAAACATTATAAATACAACAGATAGTTACTAAAAGTAGCAATCCCCACCCCCAACAACAGCCAATTGTTACAACATGTACGCCGTTTCTAAACCTACTGGCGACCAGGTATATATTTAACTGACATATTTTGATAATCCAACCTCTGTAGCTATAGTATAAACCACTTTAACAAGCCAGGCAAAATCCCAAAAAGTCAGTGTTGAATTACGAGTTACCAAGTGATTATTCATTTTAAGCATATTCAATCACGGGTATTTTAAGAATCAGTAAATTAACATTTACTTTTTATCGGCACATATACATTATTATATGACTGAACACGTGGCAGGACCGAGTTTTGATAAAAGTTGTTCTAGTGCATTTTTAATGGTTATTTGGCGGATTAGTGCCTTTAATGGAGCTCTCACACTCTGCCGTGTAGGCCTACCGTCCACCTGCCGGGCTATTAAAAAAAAAACAGAGTCCAGAACGTTGGGTTTTGAGCGAACTTGTCCCCGGCCGCAAAAAAAATTCATAAAATTAATCTTTTCACCGTTTCGTTGCCATCTTCTGACCGTTCTCACCGGGCGCATACCGGGTGTTGAACGTGCTTCTACCGTCTTCACCGCCCAGATTGACTTTTGTTGAAAATTTTGGCCGTTTCCATACCGGGCCCATACCGGGTCTCGAACGTGTGCACCGGGTTTGTAGCAGCCACCTACCAGTCACTTAGCGTCCCCTCACCGCTCGGAGCGTCCTGTGAGCGAGTCCCCGGACTGCTGACGTCATGACACGACTGCCATAAATACCCCGATTTGAACGGCAACGGTCAGTCCGCTCTCCATTTTTCTTCAAGGAAACTCCACGACACTTCTCCTCATCTTTTGATCACATATTTACTGCATTATGCCACTCAAGAAGGGTAAGCCTAGGGGGGGAGGGTCAGGCAGACGCCGTGGAAGCAAAGCAGCGGATGTATCAGCACCACCACAGAAGAGGGCCAAGAGGAAACCTCCTTCTATTGTCTCTGATGTGTCTGTTGATGAAGAAGTTCCTACCTCCTCTAGTTCTGAGGAAGAACAGCCTACTGCTGCTGAGGCTCAGGCTCAGGATCAGGATCAGGATCAGCACAAACATCTACAGGTAATAAAAGTACTCGCAAGAAGAAAGGGACACCTAGGCAGGTGTACAGAATTGATGACCATCTACTTGAAGAGAACATTTTAGAATGGATGCAGCAACAGGAAAATGACTTCTTATGGAATTCAATCAGAACAGACTATCGCTGCCCTCAAAAAAAGAAGACCAGATTTGGTTTGAAAGAAAAAGAGATCAATGATGACCCGGCTTACGACATCGAGATGAGTGGTAAGTACTGATAATAAATTAAGATGGCAAAAATTGTATAATGAAATAATTGTATAATTACATTACAAAATGTTTATGTTGATATTGTCTAAAATTGTCTAATTTCTTGTGTTTTTTTCTGTCTTTTCAGATGGTTTTCTCAGTAAATGGTTCGAATGGCTACGGGACCAGTACACCAAGCTGCATAAGAGAAAGTCCGGGGATGGCTCACCCATGTTCACTGAGCGCCAGCAGTGGATATTGGACAATCTGAAGTTCTTTAATCGTCTGGTGACCCATCGCTCCAAGCCTGTCAGGAGTGTAAGTATATTCATTCATTTGTTCATAAATTATTATTATTACCCACCTGACATGATAAGGAAGTAATAATAATAATTTACATTGCTCATAATTAATTATTTTAATTATTATTACCCACCTGAGATGATTGATATATGATCAGCTAAATAAGAAGGTAATAAACAACATTGCTCATAAATTATTATATATTGTTATCATTGTACTTATCAACATGTTTGTATTTTTTACTTACAGTTCAGGCACGTAGCTGCTGAGAACGCAGGTGACTTGGAGGCGATGGAGGCGGCCGCTGCTCTTGAAGCAATTGATGTTGACAATTTGTCTGATGCCACCGGACCATCTTCCAAGAAGAGGAAAGAAAAGGAGAAGACAGAGAAAGAGGACAAGGAGGAAAATCAACGTATGGAGAAGAAAAAAAAGGAGGCTGATGATGTTATTGCTACTTTGAAGGCGACGATGTCTGAGCCCCATACTGATGTCACAGCATATGCTCAGTACATCCGTATGACTCTGGTACGGATGCCGCGGCCAGTATTCAAGAAGGCCAGGATGGCAATTAACAGAGCATTAGAGCCATTCCTGGACTCCTCCGATGACTCCTCGTCTAATGAGGCATCTGTTGCCAGCATGCCTGCAATGAAACCTCCATCTCATCCTTCAACCAGACCCTCATCTGCTGCTTCTGCGTCTGCGACGACCACCTCTGGATTTTCCTCTGGTGCCTGGTAAGTACTCTGAAATTAAAAATTTAATAATAATTAACATTTATTGACATTTATTACATTGACAATATTACTTATGTTTGTTCTTACCTTTTGTATTTTCAGTGGTACAGGTTCTGGAACGTTTTCCGGCACTGGGCTCGGCAGCCGGCCAACCTCCCCGTGTGAGCAGCCCTTACCCCACCTGTGGAAGACCCCGCCACCTGGGCATCGGCCAGATGTCTGGGGCAGCCAGTCACAAGACTTCATTAATCAACAGTATGGAAGTTGGCCACAGCAGCAGCAGCAGCACGGCCAGTTTGTGCAGCAGGGATGGGCGACACCCTATAATCAACAACAACAACAACAATATCATCAGGTGCAGGCATCTCAGTCTCAACCGCTACGTCGGACGCCGACACCCGCTGTTTCAACTCTGAGAGCATCCGCGTCAACTGGTGACATTTTGCAACAGGCCACCAGTGTGCTGAATCTGTCTTCTTCCCAGCTGGATACCACCATTGGGTCAAACTTTGACACCTCCGGATTTCTGAACGCAATGGATGGTTCCCAGGAGAAGGACACATCCAAGGACACACCCAATGACACACCCAAGGACACATCCACCATTGATACACCTCCAGGACATAAATATTAAGTATGTGTAATTTTACATTCACAGGAGCGAAGTCCACACCGTATGTGTCATATATTATTGTAAGTGAATTTCAATGTGTGACATATTATTTCTGAGTCATTATATTCACAGGAGTGAATTTCAATGTATCATATATTATTTCTCAGTCATTATATTCACAGGAGTGAATTTCAATGTGTCATATATTATTTCTGAGTCATTATATTCACAGGAGTGAATTTCAATGTATCATATATTATTTCTCAGTCATTATATTCACAGGAGTGAATTTCAATGTATCATATATTATTTCTGAGTCATTATATTCACAGGAGTGAATTTCAATGTATCATATATTATTTCTGAGTCATTATATTCACAGGAGTGAATTTCAATGTATCATATATTATTTCTCAGTCATTATATTCACAGGAGTGAATTTCAATGTGTCATATATTATTTCTCAGTCATTATATTCACAGGAGTGTGTCATCATATATTATTGCCTGTGACATTATTCAGTGAACTGAGTGATCCTGCCGATTAAACCACTGTAATTTCATACTTTATATATTCAAAGACTGAGTGATCCTAGCGATTAAACCAGTGTAATTTCATACTTTGCTATATTTTGTCAAAATAAATGATTGTTATCTTATATAAATTGGCTTCTGTTTCAGTTTATTATTATTATCATAATTAGTGTCATAGGCCCCCAAACCTTTGATTATAAAAACAAACAGATATATAGTAAACTTATTACCCCGGACCATTGATTTTATTAAAAGTAGTTTATTAGTAGTGTCATAGGCCCCCAAACCTTTCATTATAAAAACAACCAGAAACAATATTTTCAAGTTCATACAATATATTGACAACAATTTATTGTACATACAATAAAATAATGATATGATATGACAGTGTATTCCTGAAAGTTCTCAGGTAATCATGGAGTTTACTTCACATGTATGGTTTCTCTCCTGTATGTATTCATATCATGTTGTCCTGCCATGGCACTTCACCCGCCTCCGAATTGCACCAGTGCCGAAGGAGGTTTCTTTGCTTCTTCCCCTCTCTGTTGTCGATGTTGGGACCAGGCTGTCTGACGGTGTCCTCAAGGTTTCTTGCCGCCCTCCACTGACCAGCAGGGTTGGCATGGGCACCATGCCGGTTGACCAGTTGGTTCTGCATTTGTGGATAACGGATCCTCATCAAGTTGTGCAGGACCATGCACGTTGTTACGATGAGACGGACGGTAGCGGGGTCGTGGCCCATGGTTGTCATGAGCACCTGAAAACGGTTGGCAAGTATGCCAAACGCGTTCTCAACGACTCGCCTTGCCCGAGACAATCTATAATTGAAGATCCTCTCTTCTTTGTCTCTGCCGCGCCCACCATAAGGTTTCATGAGATTGGGCTTCAGGGCGAAGGCGTCGTCAGCCACTATGAAGAAAGGGACATCCTGAGTGTCATTTGGAAGTGGTTTGGGGTCCGGTATGTTCAGCGAGCCATCCTCGAAGCACTGTTTCAGCTCAGATGCGTTGTAGATTTGAGCATCGGATGCTGCGCCCTTGCCTGAAAATACATAACAACAAAGAATAATATTAGAAACATAATTATGCAACAATAATAATTAATTATGAGCAATTTAAATTGATTATTACCTTCTTATTTACCTGATCATATATCAATCATCTCAGGTGGGTAATAAATAACATTGAAATTTATATTATTTTATAAAAGCAGTACAAAGTTATACTTGTGATATAAATTAAGGTACTTACCACCAAGATCCGCCCAGATGAATTTGTAATCAGAGTCGACCAATGCCATCAATATGACTGAATAGAATCCCTTGTAGTTATAATACAGGGATCCTGAATTGGCGGGGCATTTGACGCCGACATGTTTCCCGTCCAGAGCTCCAAGACAATTGGGGAAGTTCCACCTCGTCAAGAAGCCATCTGCAATGGCTTGCCATTCAGCTTCTGTTGATGGTGGCTTCATGACCTCATCCATGAACTCGTCGCAAATAGCCTTGCAGACCTCTTTGACGAAGATTGAGATGGAGTTGTTTGGGATCCTCCAACTATACTGTAGGTCTGTGTACTTAGCCCCGGAAGCAAGGTGTCTAAGTGTCACGGCCAACTTGAGACCAGGCTCGAGAGGTTCCCGGTACCTGGTGTGTTGCTTGGTCAGACGATGTTCAATCCTGGCAAATATCTCATCGAACATGTCGGGGGGCATCCGCAGAAAGTTCTTGAAAGCCTTCGGATCTTCTCTGCGTAATTCAACCATGAGCTGGTCGTAAATGCCAAACTCACGGCGACGCCTCACCCACCCCCTCGTCCAAGCGCATCTCTTGCGTTGGCCTCTCCGTGCCCTTCTCTGGTTTCTCCTGACAATGTGGTCATTGACGTCCAGGTCCAACTCATCACGCTCACGCTGGGCAATAGCCAACATGTACATGAGTCGGACCCTGTCAGGACAATCCATGGTCAGTTGGTCAGTTGGTCACCGACTCATACGACCATGTACACAAGAAAAAGTAAAGCTCATCTGACGAAACCCCTCTATATATACCCAATAATTAGTGACAAACGGTGGCACACGGTGACAAAAGTAAATTTGTTGGTAATGGCACGTTCATATGACGCTACTGTGAAGGTAAGGACACGTTATGGACCCGTTATAGGACGTTATGGGAACGTCAAGGCGTTAACAGGATGTTACCCATGCGTTAGGGAGGCGGCGCCGTCAGAATCAGGCGGTACCGCTTTGGAAACACCCGTTGGCAGTCCGGTATGAACACTGTAATGAGGACGGTATGAATACGTTATGAAGACGGTGGCACGGTATCAACACGTTCATGACACGTTCACAACCCGCTTACAACCCGTTGCAGACGGTGGATTTTTTTTGCCCGTTCATCACCGTTCTGTAACGGTTTATGAGCGTGTTGTGAACGTGTTCATACAGTGTGACCGTTTTCATAACGTATTCATACCGTCCTCATACCGTTCAACACCGTCCTCTTGCCGCTTACTTGTGCCAGCCGGCCAAAGTTTTGAACATGCCCAAAACTTTCGCCGGGTCCCACCGGGTGTAAATAAGCGCCAACGCCCTATTAACGTGTTGCCCGCTTTGATAACGAACCACCGTGTGCCCTCGCCGTTCTCCACCGTCCGCAGACATTTTCGCGCACGGTGGCACACGGTAGGCCTACACGGCAGAGTGTGAGAGTCACATAACAAAAGATAGGTGATGTATACATGTGCCATGAATATTATTAACATGGTTGATAGATTGGAAGGTTTTTTTACGTAATTTTATGCACATTGTAGGCTATATATGACGGTTTCATTTCTTTGTGATGGAGGCAGACCGTGCATTTCTTCATAGAACCAGTACTGTACACCAATCCGTAAGAATCCACAATTTCTCACTTTTAAGTCAAGTTTCCGGTCTGATTGGAAGCAGCAGCGTTGATATAGTATTAATCAATTACTAACATACAAGTGAAGTTGGACAGTTTACAGGCATACTTGTTTTGGATCATTTCGATAACACATGTTTATAGAAAATGATAGACTACTTAATGTGCATTTCAGGGTACCTATGCGTCGAATATGAATCGAGATATTCTTTTATTACTTTCTATATGTGTTCGTACCTGACATGATTGAATATAATGAAAACGGACGCTCCTGAATCTGTTTTCAATTTTCGCGTAGCCATTCTCTAAGCTTCGCAAAGCCAAAAAATCATTTTGAACCCCCCATGATTACATGTAATTTTATTGACAGCCGAAAACAAAAATGGCGACGGCGGAACATTCCATTTTTCTAGGGTAGGGTGACTAAAAAAATCAGATGACCAACAGTGGAGTAAATAACAAAATATGAACGCAATATACTATTTACCTACCTTTTTTTTGCTAGATATAATGGTTTCCATTCCAAAATAAAGGAATAAAGTATGATTGATTGCCGGAGGTGCTAAACAATGAACAACAAAACCACCCTGCATAACCTACGTTTTACTTGGTACATCCGAACCCTAGAAACAGACATGCGCAGACGATAATTTCTAAAAATAAGGCCGCCATGTTGTTTTAATTTTTGCAATGTAAACAATGGTGTCGAAATGAATTTTAGGCTTTGTGAAGCATACCGGATGGCTATAGCAAGATTGTAAACAGATCCAGGAGCGTCTATTTTCATTCTATCTAACCATATCAGGTATGAAAACATAATAATAAAAAATAAATATCGATTCATATTTGACGCACAGGCACCCTGAAATGCACAGTAGTCTAAACATTTTTTTATCACCTATATAGGGCAATATATATTTTATTAACTTTGCCTCTGTAAGAATAGTTAGCCTTACAAGTACAATTGGACTGCTTCTACCAATATCGTTCTTGGCTGGTATTACATGTATAAAACACTGAAGAATAAGTAATGTTGTGCAGGCAACTTATAATAATTACATTGTTAGTAACTTAGAATTTCAGTTGTATTTTGGCGCGTGTCGAAAAGTGATAAATACTCGGTTGTGGCGAGTGTGAGAAAAGTGATAAATGTGAGCCTCTGGCGAGTATTTATCACTTTTCGACACGCGTCAAAATACAAGTTACTAACCATGTATTTTTTATTATCATGCAACTGTTTTAAATAACAATTTACCTGAAAAACAATGGAAAAGTACAGTTTACGTCTGCTTCCGTCAAAATACAAATAGAGGATAGTTTGTCAGGGGAAGTAACTTTGGCAAAAAGCGTTTTCGGCGTTTCTTTTGATAATGTATTACATTTCTAAATTGATAAGCATAAAACATATTGCGTATATTTGTAGTTTAAATGACTGATTGCTGACTTTTTAAGTCATCGAATAATAGCGTGTGTAGCCACTAGCATAATACAGCAGTTGGGCGGCAAATATTAGGTTAGTAGACAGTAGCTGAATTTGTATAGTAGAAACATTAGTTGCATGATAAAGTATGATACATACATGTATGATGAATGAAGCAAGTGAGGTTTTATATGAATTAACGTTTTATAACAAGAAATTTCGTTTTTCATATAATGTGAAAATCTGACTTATTACACACAATCTGAGTATAACCACCATCCATGAATTTTCAAACTTTCGCACCTAAAATCATCGCCCACAGTGGTGGGTGAAACGCAGGACCTGAGTAGTGAGAGGTCAGAGATCTGACCCATGATAATGTTGTCATCAAAAATACTAAATAGAAGTTTTGCTCAGTTACTTATAGCGTATTAAAATATTTGGTAATTGCATCCTTTTGTATTTGAATTGAAGTACATTTCATGTATGTATATTAATTTCATGTTTAATATTATAAATATAGGTGTGTGTGTGTGTGTGTGTGTGTTTTAAATATTATGTTTAAAGTCATGTACTAGCATTCCTTGTGTCTACTCATACTTTGGGTAGTTTCTGCACCTGGTCTGTAATCAATATTAATATTAATGTAACTAATATTCAGTTTTGATTCCATAACCACAAAGCATCTACTAGGTATATTGTCTGGCAAAATAGTAAACCCATGTGCGAGCCTTCATTATGTTACATGGACATGTTGTAATTTTTAAATGTAAGTGTTTTACAATAACTTTGATTAAGATAAACACGTAATTGTTTCTCTGAGTGGTTTTCTTAGCAGAACTTGATGACTGGCAGAGTGGTAAAGGGTCTGTAGGTGTTTACAAGTATCTCAATAGGACACGTTGCCATAATCCAGTATTGTACGTAATTTATGTAAGACAGGTTCTTACTTGAAACTTCCTATGTTGAGGACACGTTTCCCTAATGCAGTGTTTTACATAATGTAAAACAGTTTCTTATTTGTAACTGTACTTTGTTGAAGTATCTCAATAGGACACTTTGTCTTAATGCAGTTTTATACATAATATGTAGATCTAACTGGAAAACAGGATCTTACATGTAACGTTACGTTTGAAGAATATCAATATGAAAAGTTGCTCTAATATATAACATCTAAGTAAGCTTGAAACTACTTTGTTGAAGTATCTCAATATGACACGTTGCTCTAATGCTGTTTTTCACACAATCCATTGATCAACAGGAAAACAGAATGTTACATGTAATTTTACATTGTTGCAGTATCTCAATATGACACGTCGCCCTAATGCAGTGTTTTACATAATTTATGCAAGACTGGATCTTACTTGAAGCTTTACTTTGTTGAAGTATCTCAATAAGGGACACGTTGTCATAATGCTGTGTTTTACATAATGTATGTAAGACAGATTCTTACTTGTAACTATACTTTGTTGACGTACCTCAATAAGACAGGTAGCTTTAATGCAGTGTTTTACATACTATATTGATGTAACTGGAAAACAGGATCTTACTTGCAACTTTATTTTGTTGAAAAATATCAATACTTAAAGTTGTTCTAATGATGTGTTTTGCGTAATATATTGCTGAACAGGAAAACAGGATCTTACATGTAATTTTACAGTGTTGCAGTATCTCAATAGGACACGTTGCCCTAATGCAGTGTGTTACATAATTTATGTAAGACAGGTTCTTACTTGAAACTTTACTCTGTTGAAGTATCTCAATAGGACATGTTGCCCTAATGCTGTGTTTTATTTGATGTATGTAAGCCATAATTATACTTTGTGGATGTATCTGAACAGGACACGTTGCCTTAATGCAGTGTTTTACATAATATATTAATCTTACTGGAAGACAGGATCTTACTTGTAATATCACTTTGTTGACGTATCTCAATATGACAAACCCTAATGCTGTGTTTTACATAATATATTGATCTAATACGAAGAAATGATCTTGTAACTTTACTTTGTTAAAGTATCTCATTATGAGACGATGCCCTAATGTAGTCTTTTACATACTATATTGATCTTACTGAAAGACAGTATCGTACTTGTGACTATAAATGACAAGTTGCTTTAATGCTATGTTTTATATATTGATAAACAGGAAGACAGGATCTTACATGTTATACTTGTATTGTTGAAGTATCTCAATATGACGCGTTTCCACGATGCAGTGTTTTACATAATTTATTTAAGACAGGTTCTTTCTTGAAATTTTACATTGTTGAAGTATCTTAATATGACACGTTGCTCTAATGCTGTGTTAAACAAAGTATATTAAGAGATGTTTTTACTTGTAACTATACTTTGTTCACGTATGTCAATAGGACACGTTGCTATCATACAGTATTTTACATAATATATTTATTTTACTGGAATAAAGGATATTACTTGTAACTATACCCTGTTGAAGAATACCAATACTAAATGTTGCTCTAATGCTATGTTTTACATAATATATTGATCAACAGGAAAACAGGATCTTACATGTAATTTTACATTGCTGAAGCACATGTATCTCAATTTGACACGTTGCCCTAATACAGTGTTTTACAAAATGTATGTAAGACATATTCTTATTGAAACTTTACTTTGTTGAAGTATCTTAAGCTGATACGTTGCTCTAATACTGTGTTAAACATAATGTATGTTAGAGATGTTCTTAAATGTAACTATACTTTGTTGAATTATGTCAATAGGACACGTTGCCTTAATGCAGTGTTTGACATCAAATGTTGATCTTATCTTACTTGTAATATCACTTTGTTGAAGTATCTCAATATGACAAACCCTAATGTCGTGTTTTACATAATATATTGATCTAACATGAAGAAAGGATCTTTACTTTGTTGAAGTATCTCAGTATGAGACGTTGCCATAATGCAGACTTTAACATGATATATTTATCTAACTGGAAGACAGGATCTTACTTGTAATTTTGTTGAAGTATCTCCAAATAGCACGTCGTCCTATTGTAATATTGATCTTACTGGAAGACAGTATCGTACTTGTAATTATAGATGACAAGTTCCTTTAATACATTGTTGTATATATTGATAAACAGGAAGACAGGATATTACATGTAATTTTTGCATTGTTGAAGTATCTCAATACGATACGTTGTCCTAATGCAGTGTTTTACATAATTTATGTAAGAAAGTTTCTTACTTGAGACTTTACATTGTTGAAGTATCTCAATATGACACGTTGTCCTAATACTTATAGGTTATTTAACATGGTTCTGTACAATACGGAGATATATTTGGACGAGTACACAGCTGGAAAAGTCATATTGGACGAGCCGTTAGGCGAGTCCAATATGATTTTTTCCAGCTGTGTACGAGTCCAAATATATCCCGTATTGTACAGAACCATGTTAAGTAACCTTTTTATTCTATACCTTTATTTTAACCAATCATTTATAATTCGGATATAACTTTCGTTTGTTTCATGCTTTCAAGCAAGTCGCTATGAACATCGAAAGCACAATTGCATGTAGGTCTATGTATTTTATATATTGTGTTCGACATGGCTTACTCTCAAGCTTTATTTGCTTGAAAGAATGCCCATTTCTCCGTTGTCAACAGTGATTAAATACTACCGAAGGTCAGTTTCAAACAATGATATATTATGCTAGTTTTTTGTGTTTTTTTTTTGTTATAAAGGAAAATTAAATAAAAATATGTGCAATAGATAGGTTTTCATTACTTGACAACAATTTATGGTTAGGTAATGACAGAAGCCTGTCGGTTCTGATTTTTATTCGGACCTTTTCACGCGTTTCGGTCTTTATCATAGGTTTAACATGGAACCTGTGAAGCGTACAATACGAACAAAATACGGGATATTTTGTACGCGCGTGCGTCCCGATACGGAAATATATTGTACGGTCACATGACTCGAAAGAGCGTCTACGATTGGATGTATAAATTAGGTATAGAATAATATGTTTTACATAATGTATGACAGATTCTTACCTGTAACTGTACTGTGTTGACGTAGCTCAATAGGACAGGTTGCTTTAATGTAGTATTTTACATAATATATTGATCTTACTGGAAGACAGGATTTTGCTTGTAACAGGAGAGGGTGGGTGGGTTTATGTTGCGAATACAGATAAAATAAATGTTTTGTACCGAATGAATTACTGAACCTTTGTTCAATCCAACTGTGTAGACAAAAAGGAATTTGATAATTAAAGTTGCCGGTGTCTATGTATAAAATGCACCGGCAGAATTTATACACTAAATTTATTTTATATTCCACTTGAATAACAGTAATTTGTCCTTCAACGCACACATTCCATTATTAAAGATGGGTTTAGCACAATACAAGGCAATGTTTACAGTTTATGTTTATTGGAATATATTGGCCACGGCTTCAACAAAATAAAATATAAAACATATTCATGTACTTTATGAACCCTGGGTACAGCAGTTCACAAAGACAAATGTACCTAATATAGAAGATAAAATGTGTAGTTAATTAAACATATGTATGTACTTTATGAACCCTGGGTACAGCAGTTCACAAAGACAAATGTACCTAATTGAAAGCTCTTGCATTGAAAATGTCAAAATTCTTATTAACTACACAATAAGTTATTGCTGTGACCGCGAAAAACTGCCACATGTCATGAAGTCCTGCGTGACACCGCCACACATGGGGAAAGCGGGACACAGCTTAGAGACTAGACTAAATGCAACATGGTTTAAATATATACGACAAAGCTGAGTGGCCAACAAAAACTATTTAAAATAAAAACCTCAAATAGAGGAAATGGCTGACGCAAATGTCTCGCCAAAAATAAAAAATGCCTCAAATAGAGGAAATGGCTGACGCAAATGTCTCGCCAAAATAACAAACGCCTCAAATAGAGAGCGCAAAGAGAAAAAAGCCTCAAATAGAGACTGCCTCAAATAGAGGCAACACACTCCTCAAGTAGAGGAAATAGCTGAAGCAAATGTCTCGACAATATAAAACAAAAACGTCTCGAAATTGAGAACGTTCAAAATAAAATTCTTCAATAGAGACTGCAACAGTATTAGCAAACTCCCGACATGTACACACTAACAGTCACATTGCCAGAGGGGTAAACATTGTTATTCATTGTTTAAAAGTGAAAGAAAATAATGCAGCCCGAGACGTAGGTTTTGCAAGAATACTTTATTGCCTTGGTCGGACAAATGAACTTTGCCAGAATACAAATGCAAATTTGACTCTGCTATTTCCGGGTATTTTATATACCCGCCCCCCCCAATTTAATCACTTCTGTAGCCGCCTTACTATTAACCCTAACTCTCACACGTTCTAAAGCTGAATGAGATAACTCATCCCGCCAAACAAAACGCGGAAGAATTTGTGACCACACAATAAAAACTCCAGGTATTATAAGGTCTTTGATATTGTTTAAGGTTTTAACCATTTGGTGCCTTAATTCTGCAGCTGGTCCTTGACCTATATCATTACCGCCACAGTGCAACACTAGTACATAAGGAGGGTCTTCAATAGTCAACAGCAGTTGGAGCCTCTTCTCGACCTGGCGCCATCTCAAACCACCTTTCCCCTGCCACCAAACACTCGCATGGAGCTCGTCTAATCCCAGGCCGACTCCTTCCGATGGTGATTGTCTGGCATATGTAAACGCCCCCGTAATAATGGACGAGCCCACAATCCACACTCGAGATCTTGTATCTGGAATACTTAAGACTCGATTCAACTAGAGGAACAATAGTTGAGCTGTTCGGTCGGAACTCGGATATATGTTTTGTAAGCCTTAGAGTCCCATCGCCCAAGCTGTCTGATCATGTCATCCGACATTCCCAGACGCGACGCATTGGAAGCTGCGCCAATACGTAGAGAATGAGACTTATAATTATTGGCATCAATTCCTAAAGCGATCAACGCTTTTTTTAACACCGCGCTAAATTGATACCGAGTGACTTGACAACCCCCAAAATGAATAAATAGCTGACCGATACATTTGGGGCGAACCTCTAAATACGATTTAAGACGAGTGACAGGACATATTGTAGAGTTAATAGCTGGAAGTGAAATAATAGTGCCCACACCCCCCTGATCTGTTTTTGAGTGTGCCAAATGCATTTCGAGTAGAGTGTTTTCTTGAGAAAAGTGTATGCTGTCGAAAGTCAGTGCATGAATTGTATGGCTCTTATTATCCGACACTAATTCCCCTGCTCGAAGAAACCCGAAATATGCCATTGCAAAGGCAGCTGCGAACATAGAAGCTTCATAATTTGAACTGCAAATAGCCGGTAATATTTTTAAAATCTTGACCAACATATCTGGAGTAACGGGGAGTCTGGGATCGACCTTTTATCAAGACGATTCATGCCAACTAACATTTTTTTAATTACGAAATTATTTGTTACATCTGATAAATGCAAAAGTTTGCATTTGAAACTAATGCCAGACAAATATGAACGAGCTGTTGCGGGTGCGCACCCTTTAAGAGACAGATGAGCAATGAAATCGACTACTTGCTGTATGCTTGGAGGCCAGGCCAATTGCATATTATAATTAACCCGAAAAGTGTCAAATGATTTAATGCCTGTATTGTAAGATTCCCGCGTGTTGAAGGCCAACGATGCCTCTAAAAGCCTGTCTGCTCGAGACTGGATATCAAAGCTAGGAAAGATGCAGGAACTGGACATGGGTGTTGTTCTGCCCTGGGAGCCAGCTGCTGAAAAACGAACCCATTGTTTACGAGATAAGGCATCAACTATACAATTGTTTTTTCCTTCAATATGAACTGCATGAAACTGTATGTTAAACAACATAGTTTGCAAAACATGGATATGCAGACATTCTTATTGAACGAATGGTCGTTATGGTAAATGGTAAATAACCATAACGACCATTCGTTCAATAAGAATGTCTGCATATCCATACCAAACCTTTAAATTGCCTGATAAAAGAAACAAGATTTTAATTAATAAGATCAAGATGGCACTGATTCAATTAAGGTCTGATAAAGAATAAATTTAACACCTGAAGGTTATACTAAGCTCAAGCAACAACCACCAAACTTGTTTTGTTAAACAAGAGGTGCAAGGGCCTCGAAACGCTCACCTGATGTTGAGAAATAGAGACATAAAGGACAAGTTGGTTTGTATATAAGCTGTGATGTTGGACCAAGTTAAAAATCTAAAGTGCATGAGTTTGCAAATGTTCTAAATCAAAGCAGATGACCATGAAACTAAAATGATTCCAAACAGAGCCTGAAGACATTCTAATGGTAAGACGAGATTGCTATTTTTTAAACATAGGCACTGTAAAATTCATACAAAGTGTAATGTCCAGCTTGTTGTAAATTTTTTAATGTTTTAAGACCTTCCAGTAAATTTGAATCACTCGACAAAATTTTATAAAACAAGAGGTCCATGACGCTCTCCTGAAGTTCTGAACAGATAGATTTTGGAACGGTATCATAACTTTTTTATATGTTTGTCATGTTTGAAAGGGTAGTTCCAAATTAGTAAACTTGTCTTTTTTAAATCTATTTTTAGCTATGGTGTCCATCTTGGATTTTGAACTGACCTGAATTTTATTTAAGATCAATTAGGCATCATGTGAAATATTCATGTGAAGTTTTAAGGCAATCGGACCTGTTCTTTAAGAGAAGTAGTCGTCACACGTTTTTACTAAATAACTCAATGTAAACAAAGATGGCCACTGGCCACCAAGTTTGAGGTCAAATTAAAATGAATGACCAACTTCATGTCATGCCAGTTATTTTGGTAACATATCCAAATCAATATCACTTATGGTATTTAAAAAGTAATTGCTACAATATTGTATTTGTAAAATCTATATTTAGTTGTGGTGGCCATTTTGGTCAACCTGATTTTTACTTATGACCAACTAGACATTGTGAGTAACATTCCTATAAAGCTTCATAAAACAAGAGGTAAATGACCTTGAAGCTCTACTGATAGTTTCAGAGGAGTAGTCGCTACAAGTTTTCATTATATAACTCTATGTAAACAAAGATGGACGCTGGCGGCCAGGTTTAATTTCAAATCAAAATAATTTTTGACAAGGATCAACATCATGTCATACTGATCATTTTAGAAAAAGTCCCATATCAATATCACTATAGTTTTCAAGAAGTAGTCGCTACAAACTTATATTTTGAAAATCTATTTTTAGCCATGGTGGCCATCTTGAATTTCCGGCCGACCTGAAATTTTGATTGGATCAATAAGACATCAAGAGCAACATTCGTGTGAAGTTTCATGAAAATTCGTCAAGTAGTTTCAGAGGAGTAGACGCTACAAGTGTTTACTAGATAACTCTATGTAAACAAAGATGGCCGCTGACAGCCATGTTTAACATCGAATCAAAACGACCAACATCATGTCATGCTGATCCTTTTAGAAAAAGTCCCATATCAACATCACTTATAGTTTTCAAGAAGTAGTCGCTACAAACTTGTTTTTTGAAAATCTATTTTTAGCCGTGGTGGCCATCTTGAATTTCCGGCCGACCTGAAATTTTGCTAGGATCAATTAGACATCAAGAGCAACATTCGTGTGAAGTTTCATGAAAATTCGTCAAAGTAGTTTCAGAGGAGTAGTTGCTACAAATTTTCATTATATAACTCTATGTAAACAAAGATGGCCGCTGGCAGCCATGTTTAACGTCGCATCAAAATAATTTTCGACAAGGATCAATATCATTCCATACTGATCATTTTAGAAAAAGTCCCATATCAATATCAATTATAGTTTTCAAGAAGTACTCGCTACAAACTTGTTTATTGAAAATCTATTCTTAGCTGTGGTGTCCATCTTGAATTTTCGACCAACCTGAAATGCTGCTAGGATCATTTAGACATCAAGAGCAACAATGAAGTTTCATGGAAATCCGTCGAGTAGTTTCAGAGGAGTAGTCTCTACAAGTTTTTACTAAATAACTCTATGTAAACAAAGATGGCCGCTGGCAGCCATGTTTAACGTCGTCATGCTGATCATTTTAGAAGAAGTCCCATATCAATATCACTTAGAGTTTTCAAGAAGAAGTCGCTACAAACTTGTTTTTTAAAAATCTATTTTTAGATTTGGTGGCCATTTTGGATTTCACATCAACATGAATTTTTGCTAGGATCATCTAGACTTCATGGGCAACATTTTTGTAATGTTTCATGAAAATCCATTCAGTAGTTTCAGAGGAGTAGTCACTACAAAAAAAAGGTTTACGCACGGACATACGGACGACGGACACCGCACCACGGCATAAGCTCTGCTGATCTCTGATCAGTAGAGGTAAAAACAATTGTATTAGTTTCAGAGGAGAAGTCGCTATAAGTTTTTACTATGTAACACTATGTAAACAAAGATGGCTGGCTGGCAGCCATGTTAGATTTTCGAATCAAAATGATTTTTCGTTTACGACTAATACATGTCATGCTAGTCATTTTGGTAAAGGTTCCAAATCAATATCACTTATGGTTTTTGAGAAGTAGTTGCTACAGAATTGTATTTTCTAATTTTAGCTGTGGTGGCCATCTTGAATTTCCGGTCGATCTGAATTTTGTTTAGGACCAACTACATTTCAAGCCAGTCATTTCGGTAAAGGTTCCAAATCAATACCACTTACAGTTTTTGAGAAGACTTCAAGTAGTCGATATGAAATAGTATTTTGAAGTTCTATTTTTAGCTGTGGCTGCTATCTTGAATTTCCGGTTGAACTGAATTTTGTTTAGGACCAACTACATGTCATGCCAGTCATTTTGGTAAAGGTTCCATATCAGTACCACTTATGTTTTTTTAGAAGTAGTCGCTACAAAATTGTATTTGAAATTCTATTTTTAGCTATGGTGGCCATCTTGAATTTCCGGTCGATCTCAATTTTGTTTAGGACCAACTATATGTCATGCCAGTCATTTTGGTAAAGGTTCCAAATCAATATCGTCAGTATTGTTGTTGGTCAAAGCTGTTAACATGTTTGCGATAAGTTGCGCGTGTATTCTGATCTGATTGAGTTTAATTAGTGTCAAAGTCGATGCGCTTTTTGTTTGCAAACTACAGTACAGCTCACGCGAAACCCACACTTTCCTCTTTCACGCCGAGTGAGGAATGTACAAATCGCGTAATTACGCGGAGTTTGGATGATAAAACTACTCGGCGTGGGAATCAGCTAAGCGAAAAGCTCTCGGCGTAATTACGCCACGATACTGACAAACTCGGAGTTTGCAGAGTCGAAACTGCACAGGTAAAAGGTGCAACTTTTTCTATTTGCAGTCATTTTAATGCATAATTATTCAACAACTTTAGAAAAAATCGAAGCAGAAGACAATTTTACTTTTGTTTTGGAAAAGCGGATGTGGTAAAATTCGAATGCCAAGTGTTGTATACTGGGTTCGACAGTTATATGGCGGTTCCAATTAC
Organism: Cyrtodaria siliqua; assembly: GCA_037043455.1. Lineage (NCBI taxonomy): Eukaryota > Metazoa > Mollusca > Bivalvia > Adapedonta > Hiatellidae > Cyrtodaria > Cyrtodaria siliqua. The sequence goes on from JAWPHD010008160.1 coordinate 70,264, forward strand.
CGGCTTCGCGGCGAATGAACATAAAATTCAATCAGTAATTAATATTATAATGGAAATTATAATTATATTTTTAAATAATCGTTATTTGTAACAAATGTTTACTAGTCTCCTGTTTAGTATTAATACATCGATGGGTTCTTTAGTCAGAAAAAATTGTAAAGAATTCCGAGTCATAAACCCGTTGTTAGTGTCGCCTTGTTAAAAGGTACATACATGGCCAAGGATTATGGGTATTTATGTCGGTTGAAGAAGAAATGACTTTTGGACAACAGAAACAAACACAACTTGTGATTAAATCATTAAAAGTTTGAAATACGTATTTGCTTCAAAATTTATTCATTGTATTTATCAGTCGTGTCAACTTTGCACAGAAAAGATGCACTCGGCGTCTCATTGTTTGTACTTTTTCTGGCGACTGTTTTTTTCAAGCGCACTGTCGGAAAACTTCCACCGCAAAGTTGTCGGAAAATTCAGATTTTTCCCCAATAATAAAAGCACCACAGGTGTGCACTCATGGTTAATTTGATTCTACGCGGAACGAGTGACTCGACAATGGCGTAATTTCGCCGCGTGGACTGGCCGAGTCTAAACACTGAATCTGCGTAGATTCGCGCGGCACTCGATACAACCAAACTCGGCGAATCGTGTGAAGTGTGGGTTTCGCGTGAGCTGTACTGTACAAACAGGTAGCCATAATATAATTGCATATTCTCATGTGATATCTAACTTCATAGAAAGTGGAACGTAATTAACAAACACCTTTATGTTCAGGCAGTGCCGCATGAAAACTCTTTAATTAATTAACAGTCAAAAACCTTCAAGTTAAAAAACTCCATAAAATAATTAAAGATCAGTACAACCCCCATCTATACTGGCAAGTTTCGTATGAAAAGAAAGGTTTTCAAAGGCTTCAAAACACGGAATTGTGCCATATTTGCGAAATCAGCAAGTATGACACGAATCGATCCCAAAGAAAACCCAGAAAGCTACTGGAAATTTCCGAAATTTAAAAATAGCAGAAGATTGGTAAACTTTTGCATATATTCATAATGCAGTGCTCACAGATTTTTTTTTAAGAGACAGGCTGAGGGCTTGTTGCTTCTGAAAATGGACAAGCCCTGATTTAAATTGGACAAGCCCTGTTTTAAATTTGACAGGCCCTGAAATATTTCTACTTGCCCATACTTTTCGTATACCTTATATCCAGAATCGAGATTATAAAATATTGGTTTAAAATCATGAGTGATACTGTATATGATTTGAGTTTAGATGTACCATTATAAAACTTATGTTAGTGTATAATATTATTCCGAGCAAGGTTTATCTCGAGCAAGGTTTTTCTCGTTACCCAATTCTGGAGTGACATGATCGCGTGTTGCTTATCAAATGTCTTATTAAAATACTTCTAAAATCATCTACTCAATGTAATCATCAGCTGATCTTACTTCTGGTTTGCTATCTCCACAGGTATTTGATATTATATCTTAAAAACATATTTAAAAAAAAAAAAAAAAAAAATTAAATAAAAAAACACAAATATTTTAAATTTATTTTATTTTTTTCATACATATATATAGACCCAAAAAGTATCATTATTATGGCTAAAAACATATATAGCACTCTAGTACTTAAGATAAATATCACATGTATAGCACACTAATACTTAAAATAAATATCTATAGAGCGCTTTATATGTTTTGAGCCACAATAATGATATTTTGGGGTATATTTATGTATATAAAAAAAAAAAAGAAAAAAAAAAGAAGAAAAAAAAAAAAGTTAAAATATATCATTTTTATTTTTTTTATATTTTTTTATTATTTGTTTTAAACTGTTTTTAAGATATAATATCAAATACCTGTGCTATCTTGCAATTACCATCAATTAAAGGGACACTGTCCGTAACTTTTAGCTTATAAAACACACAATAATTATGTTCGCAAACATTACACACTAAACATTATTGAATATTTACTAATTAAAAGCAAGATTGTTTAACGGAATTCAATCGCGGTACAAAAAAAAGTAAATCCGCTTTGTGCGTTTGAACTCGCAGCCCAAACTAAAATTACACTCACCGTAATAATAGTTTGTGTGAGCTTAAAGTGGTCGACAACGCTCCCGTCTGAGCTAAGCGGGCTATACATATTTCGCAATACATACTGTGGTGAAAACCTAATGCGCTAATGGAAGTCACATGATCGCAGAAAAGGTAAATATTGTGGGTCCCACTTTTTTACATATAATAATTAAAACTTTTTTTTTCAAACTCACGAATGTATTCCTACATACTTCTTAGGGTCTATCCTCATGTTTTCATGTATACATTTCACTGAATAAAAGTCAGCCAGTTATTTGGTTATGCTCAATATCTGCTTACTTACGGACAGTGTCCCTTTAAAACACATAAAATAAAATCAAAACTTATTGATTTGTCTGTATTCATTAAACCTAATAATTAGATTTCTTAATTCATTTAGCTATCCTCCATAAATATTGTTTGTCGGTCTTGTCAGTGTTCTTGGGCAAGACATTTTCCCTTAGCCTTGTCCGTTGGATGGGGACGTAAACCGGGCGGTCCCGTGTATCGGTCTATCCTCCGAGCACGTTAAAGAACCATAGGAATCTATTCGATAATAAGAGTAGGGCACGGTTCCCGGATTCCTATGTATCCTTCCCCTCTCTCTGGGGCGGCTCTAAATAACCTATACTGTGTTGATGAGCTGTTAAACAACATTCAATTCAATTGAACTACATGATAATGGCAGGTCCCGGAGCGCATAACTAAAACACCATAACACGACACTTCAAACAAACTGTCATCTTCAAACAAACTGTCATGGATAAAAATAGATTCATGTTGCACCGCATCATCCGACTGGTCACAGCAAGACACACTTATGGTAGGATGCATTTGATTGGTTTAGAGATTTATACACAGTATTATGTCGGCTGATACACACGTGTGTAAATAGCCTAGAGCTGGGATTAGTCGGTCCTCGATGAAGTAAAACTCCGTTGTATTTTCGCGGATAGGCTAATTAGATCCAACTTCAACTGTCGCCGAGGCGGACAAATACGGCTGGAAGTTGTTGTGGGGTGGGTAAACATACAAGACTTTGTTCCTATAAGATACATAGAGGTATATTATAGAGAACAAGAAATGTCACAGCAAGTGACAAATGCCCCCGAAGTGACCTTTGATCTCTAAGTGTGACCTTGACCTTGGAGCCAAGGACCTGGATTTTGTGCGCGACACGTCGTCTGGTTGTGGTGAGGACTTGTGCCAAGTTATTTGAAAATCCGTCCAGGAATGCCAGAGTTATTGACCGGACACGATTTGACCTTTGACCTCTAAGTGTGACTTGACCTTGGGGCCACGGACCTGGATATTGTGCGTGACACATTGTCTGGTTGTGGTGAGCACTTGTGCCAAGTTGAAAATCCGTCCAGGAATGCCAGAGTTATTGACCGGACACAATTTGCCCTTTAACCTCTAAGTGTGACCTTGACCTCAGACCTTGATTTTGTGAGCGACACGTCTTATTGTGGTGAGCATTTGTGCAAAGTAATTTGAAAATCCGTCAAGGAATGCCAGAGTTATTGACCGGACACGATTTGACCTTTGACCTATGTGTGACATTGACCTTGGAGCCACGGACCTGGATTTTGTGCGCGACACATCATGTTGTTGTGGTGAGCACTTGTGCCAAGTTATTTAAAAATCTGTCAAGGAATGCCAGAGTTACTGACCGGACACGATTTGACATTTGATCTCTAAGTGTGACCTTGACCTTAGAGCCACGGACCTGGGTTTGGTGCGCGACACGCGTGTTGTTGTGGTGAGCACTTTTGCCAAGTTATTTGAAAATACGTCCAGGAATGCCAGAGTTATTGACCGGACACGATTTGACCTTTGACCTCAAAGTGTGACCTTGACCTTGGAGCCATGGACCTGGGTTTTGTGCGTGACACGTCGTCTTGTTGTGGTGAGCACTTGTGAAAATCTGTCCTTGAGTGTCAGTTATTAACTGGATACGAAAGCGGTTTATTTTGACCTTTGACCTCTATGTGTGACCTCGATTTTAGAGCCACGGACCTGGATTTTGTGCGCGACATGTCGTCTTGTTGTGGTGAGCAATTGTGCCATGTTATTTGAAAATACGTCCATTATTGTCGGAGTTATTAACCGGACACGACTGTACAGACGAACGAAGATCCTGACGGACTGACAGACAGACAGTGTGACTACTAGCACCCCTTCGGGGGCATAAAAAGCCGGGACAAGAATTTTCTATTTGACTACCAAGACTTAGTATAAAATGCATAAAAAATACAAAGATCCATAACTGAGTGGAAAATTATCGAACCGGAATGTCATGATAATATGCGCATCTCCACTTGATATTGATGCTTTGTAGCAAGTTTCACGAAATGATAACATGCAGTTTTAGAGAAATAGCCCGAACAAGAATTTTCTATTTAGCTACCAAGTATGAAATGCATTAAAAATACAAAGGGCCATAACTCAATGGAAAATTATTGAACCGCAATGTCATGATAGTATGCACATCTCCACTTGCTATTGATAATCATACTTCCTAGCAAGTTTTAATAAATTCTAACAAGGAGTTTTATAGAAAAATCTCGGGCAAGTATTTTGTATTGGTAGGCGTGGGGTATAATTATCAATATCCAGCAGGGATTCTCCTGTACACGTGCTTATTGCCATTTTATTCAATTATCACTTTCGTCTTTCAATGCGAGAATTTAGATGAGTCAAAATTCGGATACATGATTTTTTTAGACAGGCCCGACTTCCTCCCAAAAACGGTGTGTCCGCGATGAATTACAATTCTGGGGTTTCGCGAACAATGCAAGTTACGCGTGAGAGCAACAGTTACTGTACAAGAAAAAAAAATTGCAATGAATATTAACTTACCAAAAGAAGTGTTTCCCAGTTTACTTGTAAGATCTTCTCTGCAGGAGGGACATTTTTGTAGATCACGAGGGAAATGTTTTCCATCAAGCAAGTAAGAAGCTAATGGCAACAAAGGTGCAAAAAGATGATGTGCAACAACAGCTTGAACTTGAGCTTCATTTAGTTTCTCTTTTAATTTGTTGAGGCCATGTCTGTGCAAATCTGAAAATAAATAGTTAAAAAGAAATTCAATACAGCTTCAAAAGGAGATTTCTTGTTTATGAATTTCCTAAGTAAATTTTCTGACCCCTAAGCAAGGCCATTCATAACCTCAAAGTCACATAGCGAAATAACTTATGGGAGTACCATAAACTTGTGCTCCATACAAAATATCAGAACTATAATAGATGAGAAGATGTTTTTTTATTACACAACTGTTTTTAGGCTGGGGCTAACTTGATCGAAGGAATACAATTTGTATAAACTTGGTGCCGCAGAGTTCCCACTCATCACTTCAATAAAAGTTCCTTGACAAAATCAAATATTTACTGACATTTTTATTTACCGTATTCCTCCCTTTAAGTGCCCACTTTTCTTGAAGTGCCCCCTACATAAAACTGTGCCACGCGGAACCTACAAATTTCGCGTACCACCGCATTTGAACTGCATCACGCACACAATAAATTTCACCACCGCCATTGGTGATATTTCACGTATCACTGCGACGGTCATTTTCGGTCACCTCGATTCTGTCCAGTGGTCTCAACAGGGGTTTTAGTGGTACATCACCGCGATCTGCGCCGGACAATCGCAGAGAATTACAGTGTTTTTATGAGTTAACTTTATTACAAATTTATAATAAATTAAAAACAAGAGGCCCTTTGAGGGCCTGTGGATGTTCTACTGGCTCAAGATAAAATTTATGTATAAGGGGCCATAAGTCTTTAAAAAATCATTCAACCGGAACATGTTACCCCACCCCCCACCCCGCAAACTCAATTTTTTTTATTATTTTGTTTGTACTGTTTTGGTCAATTGTTACACATAATTGTATAGCTATGTTTGCCCGAAACACTTTTGTTTTTTACACATTTGGGTGTTGTTTTGATCAATTCTGACACATATACTGGTATGCAAGTAGTAGCCGAACAGAAAATAGTGTTTATTGTACTGTTTGTTGCTATTTCATTTCATTGTTAAAAATGACAACATCCGATTACAAGCTCGCGCACACGCTGTTAATAGGGGTTCTCAAAAGGGTAACCAATAACCGTTGTTTCCAAATTGCTAAAAAACCGGATACATTTATGGTCATTATCCCTATTGGACGCCCCATTCCGTAAGAAAGACAACTCATCCCGTTTATGCCTACATGTTATATAAGCAGGGTTATGGAATATGGAACGATATTTATTGGTTGAGTTAAACCTGTAACACTATCCAAGTTTATTAACTGAAACTATTTTATTTTATATTACAAATTCACCCAGATCTGAGTCATTAACTTATTATTTGTGACAGCTTATAAAAATAATGCACGTTATACAAAACATTAATTGTTGTTGGTTTGTTAAAAAGTTGGCGTAAACTGCTGTTTTGTAAAGAGGTAAAACATGAACTCTTTTATACGCAACGTTATGTGTGAGACGCGACATTACGCCGTCGCATACTTTATGGCGTTTTGGTGCTAAAGTGTGTTTGACGTCGTGGCGATTCTATGTCCATCTGAATTATTTTTTACTAATGTCATTGCAATGTTATGTGATAAAAAGGATCTTAAGCTCATTCCCATTCCATATAAGATTTATGAAACTCGTTATGAATTATTTTTGATTTTAACTCGCCAAAATTAAAATAATTCATAACTCGTTTCATAAATCTTATATGAAATGGGAACTCGTTTAAGATCCTCTATAAATCGAATCTCCATTTCGGTCCATCCTCTCCATTTCGGTATTTCGAGTGACCGAACAAACATCATGTTTTTAAAATTTCATTGATAACTAGTAGACATTTATGATTTACCTGTGGTTTGATCTGGAAGCTAGACCCTTTAACAAGAATTTGGAATATTTCAAAAAGCACCTACCACTTTCTAAGAAGCTAAAAAGACAATCAAGAGAGTCTTTTTGGATTTCAGAAATTCCTCCTTCTTCGCCGAGCACCCTTTTTGGCAGCATCTAAAACGCAATTCTAGACTTCTGGATTCATTGCCCACTAAGAGTGTGGAAAAGGCATTGAACAAACAATCACCGTCACCTGTACACACCAAAGCTGATTTCGTATTGACATGATATTGCGACAGAATGGTATTTGATACAGAATCTTGCGCTTGTGAATTGAAATCCGCATGTAGTGATGTAGCAACTGGAAATCCGCGTAGTAACAACTTTTCGCGTTCAGCGGCTTTGGTCAGCTTCTTCAACCCTGTACTTGCGTCTTGCTGAATTCTGTCTGAACCCATTAAGTAATCAAACGACCCATCGTCAGTACTGCGACAACCAATGCATATGTAACGGTTACATATGCATTGGTTGTCGCAGTACTGACGATGGGTCGTTTGATTACTTAATGGGTAAACCCATGGAAATATTTCGCCATTGTTTGCTGGTCGGTTCATCTATGGACTGACAACTGTAATGTAGCCACGTGCTGCATGACTACAAAATATAAAATAAAATTAATTCAATATTTAGGACTGTCGTCAATTTAAATGCAAATAAAACCATATTAATGTTTTTCAGTTTCTTTATCTAATCTTTTGTATAGTCAGTCTGAAAATTATTTGTGTATCTTAAAGGGGGTACTAGTATTAGTGTAGCAATATGATTAAAATTTAATAGTGTGAAACAATAATTTGCTTTATACCATATTTATAATTAATATTAATGATTAATGATTGTGGGGTACATCTGTTTTTTCTACCTAAATATGTGTAATATATCGAAATTAAGGCAAGCTTTAACTAAACTTCGCGTTTCATCACACAGACTTGAGATAGAAGCTGGACGATGGAGAAAACCAAATAGAACACCGGTTAATGATAGGAAATGTAAATTGTGCCAGTCTTTAGAAGATGAATACCATTTTGTTTTAATATGTCCCTTATATACCCTTATATACAGACATAAGAAAACACTATATTAAAACGTATTATTTCATGCGTCCAAATATGCAAAAGTTCATTTCTTTGATTAATTCTACATGTAAAAAGCAAATAAGAAATCTAGCTATTTTTATTTATAAGGCTTTTAATAAAAGAAATGAGTACCTTTTTCCAAATAGGTAATACGAATTGATGTTGTAATGATATACATTTACTGTTTATATATGCATTTTGTTGTATAGCAACAGTATTTCACTCAAAATTGTATCACCTTCTCCACATACACGTAATTGTGTAAAATTGCTAAGTATACTATGCATTTGTACTTTTTTGTTACATTGTCTGTCATGTTATTTTCATGTCTGTATTTGTACCACAAGGGCCTTAGTGCCTATTGTATTTTGAAATAAACTATAATATAAAATATGTTGTTATAAACTATGAATAAAAACACTGTTTCTGTTACCGGATTAATGATTAATTACAGATTATCTACATACATGACGAAGCAAATATTAAAATCATAAAACACATTCATGTAGTGACTTAATGTATTATGCCTAATATTCTACTAACTTATTATTAACATTTGTCATCTGACATTAAATCTCTAGCTCCTCCCACTATTGATCGAAACAACTGATACCATGTTGCATCCCAATAAACAATTAACACGTGCCATTATGAAAACCATTCAACGCACGACATCTGTGCGAATCAAGACGCGTGCCTTTTATAATTGAATCAGCATATGAGAAGTTTCAGTAATACTACATTTTTCATGTATTGATGTTTTTCATAATGGAACAATTGAGAATATTTAACACTTATAGGCATTCAGATAAGACTGAAATTTTAGAAAAAAATATATCATTAAGAGAATTTAAACAAACAAAAGAGGCACACACAGCAATATGGATTTGTTTTGTGATAATTGGTACAATAATTAATCTGTTATTGATAAATATGGTTGTTTGTTATTTTAATCAAATCCGTTCATTATTTATATGTGCATCTTTTAAGAAAGAAATGGAATATACAGATACATACCTCACAGCATGTGCATCTTTTAAGAAAGAAATGGAATATACAGATACATACCTCACAGCAAATACAATCCGTTTTACATTTTTCCGAACACACAGAACACAAATCACTACGTTTCCCCATTTTTAAAATGATAGAATAGAAGAATATTTGAAGCCATCCCTTATATATGAACTAAAACAAAATAACTACATTAGCTCAAAAATTAAAGAATTGTAATGCACATTTATAACAAGAATTATCAAAAGATGTTTGGCGGAAATAACTTACTGGTGATAATTATCTGTTGTTCCAACGACGTCTAATCCTATAATTAAATCAAGTAGCTGAAATACCGACGTGATCATAAAGATGTGATAATCCAATCAACGTCAATCAAACGAAAAAGCGACAAAACTGTCAACCACAAACAAGACAAACAATTAATTTAACGTTTGATTTCATTTTTTTTTTTCAATATTCTATTAATCTGTTTCTTAATATAACATCTCTATATATTTTCAATATTCTATTTATCTGTTTCTTATTATATAAACAGAATTTGTATAACAATTTAAGATATTGATTTTTTGACTTCTTTTCGTAGTTGGTTCGTCCTTTTCATATGGTAAAAGGAATGTCAAAACACAAAAGTATTGACTATAAATTCATTTAAAGTTCGATTTAACTAATTTTTTCAATGCAAACATATTCTATTAATCTATTTGTTAATATATAAAAACAATTTGTATTAAGTTTTAGATATTGATTTTATGACTCCTTTTCGTAGACGGAAAGTCCTTTTCGTAAGGCCAAAATGGAGTCAAAACACAAAAGTATTGACAAAAAATTCATTTAAAATTGGATTTAACTATTTTGTTCAATGCAAATATATTCTATTAATCTATTTGTTAATATATAAAAAGAATGTGTATACAGCTTTAGATATTGATTTTATGACTCCTTTTCGTAGACGGAATGTCCTTTTCGTATGGTCAAAATGGAGTAAAAACACAAAAGTATTGACAAAAATTTAATTTTAAGTTTGATTTAACTATTTTTTTTTCTCCAAACATATTTCATTAGTATGTTTCTAAATATATAAAAATAATTTTCTTAATGCTTCAAATATTGATTTTATGGCTCCTTTTCGTAGCGGAATCTCCTCCTTTTCGCACTTTAGGCCTACCGTTTTTTGTCAGCTTGCAGACCGTTTCATGCCAGAAAACAAAGGGCGGTTCGTCATAATCTTCTGTTTGGAAGTGAATAAATGCTTTTGTAAAAGAAAATGGCAATGCAGCATTGCTGTTTTTTATTCTAATTGCAGAAAATGGTGTGTGAACAATATCATGATGGATTAAATTTGTTTCAATTTCTTTTAAAATGGCTTCGAATGACGACTCGGCCATTTTGCAGGATTGAATATAAACACGGCCGTCGTGTACGTAACCTGCACAATTCTATATACACGGTTGCCGTGTACATTAATCTCAAAATTCTATATACATGGCGGCCGTGTACATCTGTCTGCCTTCCTTCCTGCATTGCCTGCCTGCCTGTGTGTCTGTCTTACAGATTGCGGATTTACCAGAGGAAGAAGACACCCGCTCCCGCTCCCTCCCTACCAATGTTGACTTCTTTGATTAATTATGTTTGGAAGTGATTAAATGCTTTTGAAAAAGAAAACAGGGAGGTCATTAATGTGGCAGAGTAATAATCTTCGCTCTTGAGCGCTCTTATTCCTCTACCATATTAATGACCTTCCCGAGCTTACCAAACACGGAAGAGGTTGTTCTCAGATGACTGTACAGAACAGCAAAGTGTGTGTGTGTGCGTGTGTTTGTATGGCTCTAAGGTTTATAGTCCCTCCGCCAACATTCTCGATAAGCCTTACGGTATCTCACCGAGATGGGTACAATAGAGTCTGGGCTTCAGGGTACCAGGTCAGTTTTCCCTCGCGGGGAACGAGAATAACTAATGAAATATGCCAGGGGGGACTCAGACGTAACTCTCATTCACACCAAGATCTAAATGTAAGTCACGTCTAAATCAACACCAACATATTTTATTAGTTTTTCTCAAGCACCCCGCTCAGGGAAACTCGCCTGATACCCTCACTTATTATACTACTAATCAATCCGGTTTTGTCATTTTAGGAGAGCGCAATATTTTTATTTTTCGACTTTCGGCGAATCTACTTTCAGCGAAGTTTTCCAATCACACGATCCAAAAGGCATCAACTCCGGATCTAAGGCAGTTAAACAAACTCAGAAGGAGCAAAGCAATCATCCTCATCATCACTATACATATCACACTCGATCATGGCACAAGCAATCAAACAGTTATCAAGTGGGGGAAAGACATCAAAGAATTGCAAGACAAATTGAAATTCCTAGTAGCCCAAAGAAAGAAAAAAGTTTTGTCTCCGGGAGGTAGGACACCGAGAGCAAAAATAGCAGCAGGGATGAGACGGGGGAGAAATGTCAATGAATTACAACAACAATTACAGTGATTAGATGGAATATTGAAAATCAAGAAAGACCAAAAAGAAGAAGACCAAAATGACATCGACGATACACAAGAAATGTCAGATGATAGTACAGATCAAAATGACACCGAAGATAGTACAGAAGATATTCTGGATGAATTACGTAATAGACTCGGGGATCTTTGGGCAAAAGTAAAACATGACACGCAGAAAAGGGAAGATCTGTATGAAATGGCAAACATATCCATGCAGTTGAAAAAACTTAGACATACAGCTGAAAAAAGATAAACAAGAAATACTCGATTGGTTGAACAAACTTTTTGACACAAATCAATACAGATAATCTCATATTTTCACCGAAAGTAGAAATTTAATCTAAATCTGTATTATATACAATGAACTCAGAAAAAGCTACCAAAGAAAGATACATGGAGATAGACGGGAGTACCTTTGGGATTCGCTCGAGCAGATATCTAGCATACTATATAGCAAAAGAAAATGCCTACGACAATAACCTGGTATCAGATATTTCAAAGGTGGACTACACAAAGGGGAATAGTGGAAAAACAAAACTGCGATCTATCCCAGGGATAGAAAAAGCTTTCATTAACAGATAATGTATTGTGCTGAGGTCCATATGCAAGTTTATGGACTGGGCAGTCAGACCTATAATGTTATATGGACCGAAGCGAAGCTGAGGTCCATATAACGTTCTAGGTCTGACTGCCCAGTCCATAAACTTCATATGGACCGAAGTACCATACATTATTTGTTATATTATACCGAATCTGACCAACAGTTTAAATCAATACTTTTTATGATTTATTTTGACGTCGTTTTTTTCACACGTCCGTTAATATAGCTATCGGACCGGGCGCCCGGTCAATATGCAACGTTATTACATGTGTTACTATATATAGTAACAAAAACGGCCTGTTTTTCGTGTAATACAGGCATTGTCTCTGCGGTCATATTAGATAAGCGCGTGAAACGGCGGGCCAAAAATCCGTATGAAGGGCCAAAAAACCCATATGGCGGGCCGAAAATCCATATTAAATCTAGACTGCGTTACATACATTTAGCATTAAATTGTAGGTATATTTTTAATAACCGACCACGAACCAGTCATATCGTGCATCGGCACGTGCATCCAACGACAACTGCGACGGTTGAAAATGGCAGCCAGAATGCTCGCTACCCTGAGTACACGCAGGAGATCGTTAGTAGCCAAACAAATATCAGGACGGACATTAAATAATGAAATTGTAAAAAACAAGAACGACTCGGTCTAAATCACCCTACAATATGACGTGAAAAAAATTGTGTGTGACTGGCTCGGAGATGTTGAAAATATTTTTGCCGATTGTGTGATAGATTTACTGTAACCTATTAAATTATACAGTACATGTACATTATCAAGTTGACAACTCGTTGTTTTTGATCGAAATGTCTTCAACAACGTATTATAATATATACAGTACTGTTTAGGGACCAGTTTCCGTCCAAACTCAGTTTCCGTCCAAACTCAGTTTCCGTCATTCATTCTCATTTAAAACTGTTTTTACAATGCAAATTGCTAACGCGATGTTACTTATCGACAGACGTTTAGCACAGACGATTTGAACAGAAACAACCAAAAAGTAAAGAAGCGGTACAAAAACGAAAGTGGCCCCCGACCAGTACTGCCGTTCGAGTCTCAATTACATTTTAAATAAAAGGCATGCAGGAAACAATACATACTGTAGCCTACTGTACTGTATGTGAAATAAAAAATAATCTCCTACCTTTTTATCCTTAAATTATATTTGCGAAACCAAATGCCATTTGAAATTTCCTTTCTTCCACAAGCTCAAACGTAACCACAAAAACTGACAAAGTCAATGACGTCGAATAAAACTTCACTGGCAAACACAACGTCACCATTATGACGATTTTGTTACAAAGATTACGTCATAAACGTTTCTTTGTAATTTGAATTAAGGGGGTTGAATTGGTGTTTTGGAAACAAGGTACCGAATTGCCGATTTTAAATTAACGTCATACGTTTGTTTTATTCTTGTAAAATCAATGAATAAAAATGGATCTAAATAAAGAGTCATATTTAAAATAAAATAAAAAAATGTACACAAGTAGATAAAAGGTATTTAAAATGACTGCGCAATTTAGATCTAATAATCTATCCAAAATAATAGTGTTTTGGTTACACATGTAATAAACAGGTTATTAACTGGGGTAGGTGTGCCTCTTTGTGACATTGGCCCTCGACAGCCATATGAGGCCCTCGAGCTAAAGCTCTCGGGCCTCATATGGCTATCTCGGGCCAATATCACAAAGAGGCACACCTACCCCAGTTAATAACCTCTATTTATGGACCGGATGACGTCACATTAAACAAAGAGTGGAATATGCAAATGAGGTATAATATTTGATGATATATATGTATTTGGGTATCTAAGAAAAAAGGATATTCAAGCAAAACAAGGAAAGGTGATTTTAACCGAAGGAAAAACAGGCGCTGCAAAAAGTATTGTACAAACAATAGCAACATTTGTCTCGAAAACAATTGGGCGTGGACGAGACTATTGTAATGTCAGAATCTGTAATTGCACATTGAACAAGAATCAGAATAGCAGTATCTCGAAAACTATAGAAACAACTGAATCACATACAAGTAGTAGAGCAAGAAAGAACTGGGAACGCATATGGAAAGAAAAACCAACAGGAAATGTACTCCCAAAGATAGATGTGTCAAACATTCCCATAGGTGTAGTTGAAAAGAAGAAAATGAATCTCTGTCGATTTCTAGAAAGCATGGGACTAGGAATATACTCTATAGATTACACAAGAGACTATTCTGGAACAATGAAAAGATCCAGTCTGGTTGATTTTTCAACTTTGACAGAACGAAGAGCCTATTTTCTGGAATGCAGAGTGAAGAGCCCACAATTCTAGAGAATACGAAATCAGTCGGAAATAATGTCTTCACTACTATACAAACGAGAGGTGGAAATGTCGTGAGAACAAAAATATACAACAAGATTGTCTCAAACTTTGAAGCGGGGGATGTACAAAAAGTATTCGGAGGGCATCTGGCTGATTTTGTTGATTCCAAATCTGAGCGTTTGCAAAATACATTTTCACACCCGGATGTGCAAAAACGAGGATGTACTAGAGTTGAACTTTCAATATACGGATACCACAACCATTTGTCAGGAACATAATATTCTAGAAGAAACTGTAGAAGAACTCCCGGGTATATTCTACATACAACCAGCAAAAAATCAATGGGCAAATCTAGCAGAGAATATTGATAGAAATATGATTATACTAGACATAGTTCAAAATACTTTGTACATTGTTTGGTATTGTAACACTCACACTGGTAGAATTGTAGGGACTTCATTCTCACCAAAAGTATCATGGAAAAAAGCAAAGAAGTATGCTGTGTCAGCATTTGGCTTTCGTCGTTGCCCAATATTTGTGCTTGATATACTGCGATACGAAAATGGAAAATTTCTATTTGCTCCACTAGAATGCTACACCAAAGAAAAAGATACGAAAACAATCCTTTGTGGTCAAAATCCTTCCAAGGCTAGAACAACGAAGATAGAACCAACAGACTACCTACCACCAACAAATTGTATAGAGTGGATATGGAAGAGAAAGGGGAAGAATAGAATAGGTGATGAGAAGCCTCCATTTAAAATTCTTCGACAAGAAACAAATAGAAAGATATCAATGAACTCCACCAAGAAAAGAGAAAAAATAATTGCACAGATATTTGAAGAAGAGGAAAAGGGAAAATGGGTAGAGGTGAACAAAAAAGTACAGGAGAAAGTTTGGGAGGAAAAAGAAAAGGAGTTGAGTGAATTGGAAAAAACATATGAGAAAAATAGAAAGAGAATAGAAAAGATTTGAAAACTAGTAGAACAATTGTATTGTGATTTTCCCGATTGTATAGAATATGTTAGTCGCATACCTATTGGAAAATACTATCTGGTAGGGTTTGCAAATTATACCAAGAAAAAATATGATTCAAATATTTGCAATTTGAAAAACGATTCCAGTCATCATACAGTCTATGCTACTGAAGGATTGAAGAGGATTTGTAAACGAACTTGGACTCACAATTGATGGTAATTGGAGCGACTCACGTTCATGCATACTAGACAAAGTACTAGCGGAATTTTTTCCTCCTACAGAAAATACATGGAGTGGAAAAACAATACAATGGAATCCGACAAAGATATTGGAGGTTAACTGCAGCAAAAAGAGAAAACTATACTAGAAAGTGAAAAGGAGAATCTAGAGTCAAATGAATATTTGTTGGATTGTGATGAAAAAGTGAAAAAGGCAGTGAGTTGTATTTTTATGCCAGAGGGTGACTACATGTGCAGGAAGTATGTACAGCATAGAAAGAAAACAATACCATGTTTGTACTATGAAGAAAATGATGTTCCAGTTTTTGGGTACTATCTGGAGAAAGAAAGGAAGAAAATTACAGAAGAAACGAAGTCACCAATTGTAGTACACCTTGGAAAAGAGAAGACAACACCTACAAAGAAGAAAGCCAGATTAGCAATTACAGTACTAGATGATATAGTAGAGAAAAGTATTGAACAAACGGCTCCTCCGAGTTCTACAAAAGATGTCAAAGATGTACCGAAAACAACATACAAAGTATGCAAATTATCTAGAACGACATTTCGTAGGAAAGATAGAATATATCTACATGTGATGATTGACAACAAAGAAGTAGGGATTTATGGCTACTACCTCCAAAGAGAAATGGAAAAGTATCTAGGGGATGGAAAGAAAAAACATATCTTGCTCAGTATTGGAAATGATAGAAATACTCCTACAAGAAAGCCTGATGTTGATGTTATTTGGACAGAATGTTGAGATTTCGATTCAGATGATTGGGGAAATTTCACCGAAAGAGGACTTGCTAAACTTCAGGTGCATCTCTACATTTCATTTCGGTAGAGATATACCAAACGGGGTTGCAGTACTGTTTTTCCTAGGACATGCTAGCAAGAGGACTTACCAAAATTCAGATGTGTCTGTACATATTTTTCGGCAGAGATATATCAAAATGGGGTTCTGGTAATGTTTGTGAAGCTGCGTGTTGAAATATCAGCCAGTCAGAGATATCAAAATACCAGGGATGCTGAAATAGCATCAAATCAAGAAATACTGAGATATCACAGAATCAAGAATACTATGATATCACACAATCAAGAATACTGAGATATCATCAAATCAAGAATACTAAACTTGCAGCAAACCGGAGATATTGCGATATCATCAACTCAAGAATACTGAGATATCACAGAATCAAGAATACTGAGATATCACAGAATCAAGAATACTGAACGTGCAGCAAATCAAGAATACTGAGATATATATCACAGAATCAAGAATACTGAGATATCACAGAATCAAGAATACTGAACTTGCAGCAAATCAAGAATACCGAGATATCACAGAATCAAGAATACTGAACTTGCAGCAAATAAAGAATACTGAGATATCACAGAATCAAGAATATTGAACTTGCAGCAAATCAAGAATACCGAGATATCACAGAATCAAGAATACTGAGATATCACCAAATCAAGAATACTGAACTTGCATCAAATCAAGAATACTGAGACATCACAGAATCAAGAATACCGAAACAGCATCGAATCAGGAATACTGAGATATCACAGGATCAAGAATACTGAGATATCATCAAATCAAGAATACTGAGACATCTCAAAATCAAGAATACTGAAAAAGCATCGAATCAGGAATACTGAGATATCACAGAATCAAGAGTACTGAGATATCATCAATTCAAGAATACTGAACTTGCAGCAAACCAGAGATATTGATATATCATCAAATCAAGAATACTGAGATATCACAGAATCAATAATACTCAAACAGAATCGAATCAAGCATGCTGAGATATCACAGAATCAAGAATACTGAAACAGCATCGAATCAAGCATGCTGAGATATCACTGAATCAAGAATACTGAAACAGCAGCAAATCAAGAATACTGAGATATCATCAAATCAGAGATACTGAGACAGCATTGAATCAAAGGTATTGAGAAATCATCAAATCAAGAATACTGAGATAGTAGCAAATCATGAATACTGAAATAGTAGCAAATCAGAGATCTCGATATATCATCAAATCATGAATACTGAAATAGCAGCAAACCAGAGATATTGAGACATCATCAAATCAGAGATATTGAGATAACACGGAATCCATCACAGAATCAAGACTACTGAAATAGCATCGAATCAAGAATACTGAGGTATCATAGAATCAAGCAGGATGAGATATCACAGAATCAAGAATACTGGAACAGCATCAAATCAAGAATACTGAGATATCATAGAATCAAGAATCAAGAATACTGAGATATCATAGAATCAAGAATATTGAGATATCACAGAATCAAGAATACTGGAACATCATCAAATCAGAATACTGAGGCAACAAATCAGAAATATTGAGATAGCAGCAAATCAGAGATATTGAGATATCATCAAATCAAGAATACTGAGGCAACAAATCAGAAATATTGAGATAGCAGCAAATCAGAGATATTGAGATAGCAGCAAATCAGAGATATTGAGCTATCATCAAATCAGATATCTCGAGATAGCATCAAATCCGATATCTCTTCAGGTGCATCTCTACATTTCATTTCGGTAGAGATATACCAAACGGGGTTGCAGTACTGTTTTTCCTAGGACATGCTAGCAAGAGGACTTACCAAACTTCAGATGTGTCTCTACATATTTTTCGGTAGAGATATATCAAAATGGGGTTCTGGTAATGTTTGTGAAGCTACGTGTTGAAATATCACCCAGTCAGAGATATCAAAATACCAGGGATGCTGAAATAGCATCGAATCAAGAAATACTGAGATATCACAGAATCAAGAATACTATGATATCACACAATCAAGAATACTGAGATATCATCAAATCAAGAATACTAAACTTGCAGCAAACCGGAGATATTGAGATATCATCAACTCAAGAATACTGAGATATCACAGAATCAAGAATACTGAGATATCACAGAATCAAGAATACTGAGATATCACAGAATCAAGAATACTGAACTTGCAGCAAATCAAGAATACTGAGATATCACAGAATCAAGAATACTGAACTTGCAGCAAATCAAGAATACCGAGATATCACAGAATCAAGAATACTGAGATATCACCAAATCAAGAATACTGAACTTGCATCAAATCAAGAATACTGAGACATCACAGAATCAAGAATACCGAAACAGCATCGAATCAGGAATACTGAGATATCACAGGATCAAGAATACTGAGATATCATCAAATCAAGAATACTGAACTTGCATCAAGTCAAGAATACTGAGACATCACAAAATCAAGAATACTGAAACAGCATCGAATCAGAAATACTGAGAAAGCACAGAATCAAGAGTACTGAGATATCATCAAATCAAGAATACTGAACTTGCAGCAAACCAGAGATATTGAGATATCATCAAATCAAGAATACTGAGATATCACAGAATTAATAATACTGAAACAGAATCGAATCAAGCATGCTGAGATATCACAGAATCAAGAATACTGAAACAGCATCGAATCAAGCATGCTGAGATATCACTGAATCAAGAATACTGAAACAACAGCAAATCAAGAATACTGAGATATCATCAAATCAGAGATACTGAGACAGCATTGAATCAGAGGTATTGAGAAATCATCAAATCAAGAATACTGAGATAGTAGCAAATCATGAATACTGAAATAGTAGCAAATCAGAGATCTCGATATATCATGAAATCATGAATACTGAAATAGCAGCAAACCAGAGATATTGAGATATCATCAAATCAGAGATATTGAGATAACACGGAATCCATCACAGAATCAAGACTACTGAAATAGCATCGAATCAAGAATACTGAGGTATCATAGAATCAAGCAGGATGAGATATCACAGAATCAAGAATACTGGAACAGCATCAAATCAAGAATACTGAGATATCATAGAATCAAGAATCAAGAATACTGAGATATCATAGAATCAAGAATATTGAGATATTACAGAATCAAGAATACTGGAACATCATCAAATCAGAATGCTGAGGCAACAAATCAGAAATATTGAGATAGCAGCAAATCAGAGATATTGAGATATCATCAAATCAAGAATACTGAGGCAACAAGTCAGAAATATTGAGATAGCAGCAAATCAGAGATATTGAGATAGCAGCAAATCAGAGATATTGAGATATCATCAAATCAAGAATACTGGGATATCATCAAATCAGATATCTCGAGATAGCATCAAATCAGATATCTCAAGATATCATCAAATCAGAAATATTGAGATAGCAGCAAACCAGAGATATTGAGATATTATCAAATCAAGAATACTGAGATATCACAGAATCAAGAATACTGAACTTGCAGCAAATCAAGAATACTGAGATATCACAGAATCAAGAATACTGAACTTGCAGCAAATCAAGAATACCGAGATATCACAGAATCCAGAATACTGAGATATCACCAAATCAAGAATACTGAACTTGCATCAAATCAAGAATACTGAGACATCACAGAATCAAGAATACCGAAACAGCATCGAATCAGGAATACTGAGATATCACAGGATTAAGAATATTGAGATATCATCAAATCAAGAATACTGAACTTGCATCAAATCAAGAATACTGAGACATCACAAAATCAAGAATACTGAAACAGCATCGAATCAGGAATACTGAGATATCACAGAATCGAGAGTACTGAGATATCATCAAATCAAGAATACTGAACTTGCAGCAAACCAGAGATATTGAGATATCATCAAATCAGAGATACTGAGATATCATCAAATCAAGAATACTGAGATATCACAGAATCAATAATACTCAAACAGAATCGAATCAAGCATGCTGAGATATCACAGAATCAAGAATATTGAAACAGCATCGAATCAAGCATGCTGAGATACCACTGAATCAAGAATACTGAAACAGCAGCAAATCAAGAATACTGAGATATCATCAAATCAGAGATACTGAGACAGCATTGAATCAGAGGTATTGAGAAATCATCAAATCAAGAATACTGAGATAGTAGCAAATCATGAATACTGAACTAGTAGCAAATCAGAGATCTCGATATATCATCAAATCATGAATACTGAAATAGCAGCAAACCAGAGATATTAAGATATCATCAAATCAGAGATATTGAGATAACACGGAATCCATCACAGAATCAAGACTACTGAAATAAAATCGAATCAAGAATACTGAGGTATCATAGAATCAAGCAGGATGAGATATCATAGAATCAAGAATACTGGAACAGCATCAAATCAAGAATGCTGAGATATCATAGAATCAAGAATCAAGAATACTGAGATATCATAGAATCAAGAATATTGAGATATCACAGAATCAAGAATACTGGAACATCATCTAATCAGAATACTGAGGCAACAAAGCAGAAATATTGAGATAGCAGCAAATCAGAGATATTGAGATATCATTAAATCAAGAATACTGAGGCAACAAATCAGAAATATTGAGATAGCAGCACATCCGGGATATTGAGATAGCAGCAAATCAGAGGTATTGAGCTATCATCAAATCAAGAATACTGAGATATCGTCAAATCAGATATCTCGAGATAGCATCAAATCCGATATCTCGAGATATCATCAAATCAGAAATACTGAGATAGCAGCAAATCAGAGATATTCAGATATCATCAAATCAAGAATACTGAGATATCACAGAATCAAGAATACTGAACTTGCAGCTAATCAAGAATGCTGAGATATCACAGAATCAAGAATACTGAACTTGCAGCAAATCAACAATACCGAAATATCACAGAATCAAGAATACTGAGATATCACCAAATCAAGAATACTGAACTTGCATCAAATAAAGAATACTGAGACATCACAGAATCAAGAATACCGAAACAGCATCGAATCAGGAATACTGAGATATCACAGGATGAAGAATATTGAGATATCATCAAATCAAGAATACTGAACTTGCATCAAATCAAGAATACTGAGACATCACAAAATCAAGAATACTGAAACATGCATCCAATCAGGAATACTGAGATATCACAGAATCAAGAGTACTGAGATATCATCAAATCAAGAATACTGAACCTGCAGCAAACCAGAGATATTGAGACTTCATCAAATCAGAGATATTGAGATATCATCAAATCAAGAATACTGAGATATCACAGAATCAATAATACTCAAACAGAATCGAATCCAGCATGCTGAGATAATCACAGAATCAAGAATACTGAAACAGCATCGAATCAAGCATGCTGAGATAGCACTGAATCAAGAATACTGAAACAGCAACAAATCAAGAATACTGAGATATCATCAAATCAGAGATACTGAGACAGCATTGAATCAGAGGTATTGAGAAATCATCAAATCAAGAATACTGAGATAGTAGCAAATCATGAATACTGAAATAGTAGCAAATCAGAGATCTCGATATATCATCAAATCATGAATACTGAAATAGCAGCAAACCAGAGATATTGAGATATCATCAAATCAGAGATATTGAGATAACACGGAATCCATCACAGAATCAAGACTACTGAAATAGCATCGAATCAAGAATACTGAGTTATTATAGAATCAAGCAGGATGAGATATCACAGAATCAAAAATACTGGAACAGCATCAAATCAAGAATACTGAGATATCATAGAATCAAGAATCAAGAATACTGAGATATCATAGAATCAAGAATATTGAGATATCACTGAATCAAGAATACTGGAACATCATCAAATCAGAATACTGAGGCAACAAATCAGAAATATTGAGATAGCAGCAAATCAGAGATATTGAGATATCATCAAATCAAGAATACTGAGGCAACACATCAGAAATATTGAGATAGCAGCAAATCAGAGATATTGAGATAGCAGTAAATCAGAGATATTGAGATATCATCAAATCAAGAATACTGAGATATCATCAAATCAGATATCTCGAGATAGCATCAAATCAGATATCTCGAGATATCATCAAATCAGAAATATTGAGATAGCAGAAAATCAGAGATATTGAGATATCATCAAATCAAGAATACTGAGATATCATCAAATCAGATATCTCGAGATATCATCAAATCAGAAATATCGAGATAGCAGCAAATCAAGAATACTGAGATATCATCAAATCAGATATCTCGAGATATCATCAAATCAGAAATATTGAGATAGCAGCAAATCAGAGATATTGAGATATCATCAAATCAGATATCTCGAGATATCATCAAATCAGAAATATTGAGATAGCAGCAAATCAGAGATATTGAGATATCATCAAATCAAGAATACTGAGATATCATCAAATCAGAGATCTCGAGATATCATCAAATCATGAATACTGGAATAGCAGCAAATCAAGAATACTGAAACAGCATCGAATAATTAATACAGAAATATCAGCAAATCAAGAATATCCCGGATAGTAGCAAATCAGAGATCTGGAGATATCATCAAATCAAGAATACCAGGATAGTAGCAAATCAGAGATCTGGAGATATCATTAAATCAAGGATACCAGGATAGTAGCAAATCAGAGATCTGGATATATCATCAAATCATGAATACAGAAATATCAGCAAATCAAGAATACTGAGATGTCATCAAATCAAGAATACTGGAACAGCATTGAATCAATAATATTGAGATATCACAGAATCGAGAATATTGGAACATCACAGAATCAAGGATATTGAAACATTACAGAATCAAAGATATTGGAACATCATAGAATCAAAGATATTGAAACATCACAGAATCGAGAATATTGGAATATCATAGAATCAACTATTGAAACATCACAGAATCAAGAATACTGAGATATCACAGAATCAAGTATTGAAACATCACATAATCAAGGATATTGGCACATCACAGAATCTTTGGAACGAAGCTTGGATTATAAGTACCATGTATGAAAAGGAAGCTTGGGATTGCATTTGAGGTTACTGGGGTCAAAGTCAAGGTCACTGTAAGTGTTACTAAAAATAGAAAAACGGTTTCCGCTAATTAACTTGTTATATTTGAGATAAATCAACGAAACTTGGTGGATAGGTAGCTTTTGCAAAGAGGAGCTTAGGATTGCATTTAAGGTCACTGGGGTGAAGGTCACTGTTACTAAAAATAGAAAAAATGGTTTCTGCTCAATAACTGCAGTTATATTTGAGATAAATAAACGAAACTTGGTGGATATGTAGCTCTTGCAGAAAGGAAGCTTTGGATTGCATTTGATGTCACTGGGATCAAAGGCACTGTTACTACAAATAGAAAAATGATTTCCACTCAATATATTTAGTTATGTTTAAGATAAATCAATGAAATTTAGTGGGCAGGTAACTTTTGTGGGAAGGAACCTTGATACAATATTATGGCATCAAGCAATCATCTTGCTTTCTGACCCACAGTTCTATTAATTCCCTTGGAAATTGTTTCATCTTTAGTATTTCATTTATCAATGTTAACATGACAAATTTCATATTTCAAGGTAGTAGTGTTCGTTATAGAAAACCTGATTTTAGTGGAATTCCAACCTTTCTTGTTTAAGTTAGATTTTTTTGTTAGAATGTTGTATATAAGCTGATATATCAGAAAGTACTCGACTTACAGCTTTGAAACTTTACACATGTGTTGCATGTTATAAAATGACTATGTATGACAAGTGCCATATTTTAGGAAAATTATGCAACTTTTTCAACTTAGGTTTTTTGGTTAAAGTTTTGATATCTAAAAAAGTACTTGACCTACAGCTTTGAAACGTTACACACATGTTAAACATCATAAACTGACTCAGTATGGCACGTACCATACCTTTGTCATGTGTTTTAGCAAAATTATGACCCTTTTTTACTTAGATTCTTTTGTTACGAGTCAACATCCGAATAGTCTATACTATACTGTCCTTCCGACAGCTCTTGTTTAAAAGGATTTTCACTACTGTACTAAATGGACCTAATCCCTGAACTGACATTTACGTCAAAATAGTCATTTAAAACAATTTATCACTTTTGAGGTGGTAAAATTGCCCTGTGTCCCTTAAACTATTAACACTTTTCCTATGAAAAGGTGAGTTTCATATACACTCAAGTGATATGAAAACGCAACACGGGAATTTCCGCTATATATTGTATGTACAATATGCTGCTTTTAATCGAATGGTACATGGCTACGTAAGACCTTTCCTTTGGGAAAAAATACTAAAACAACAAATAATACAGCAAATAGTATTCCTGCAATGTTTCATTATTCACAGAGTACGCGTTTGGCTCAATCATGTGAGCAAACTTAGGATGCAAAATTTTGCAAACTATTTACGTTAAATACAGTACTGAACTAGCTCAATTTTTCGAAGAGCAACTTCAACATTGATGAAGTTCTTGTTACAAAGTGTAGTGTGATTAAAACGTCTACAACATCACAGTTGTGCCCTTTCTCTAGTTAACTGCAACGTTTTTTTAAAAAAACTTCTTGGGATTTCTTTGGAATATTATGTGCAATTAAGTGTGCAGTATATGCAATATATAGCGGAAATTCCCGTGTTGCGTTTTCATATCACTTGAGTGTAGAATTATATCCAGTGTTGAAGAAACATAAATATTGTTAAAAGGCTTCTAATGTTAAATTTGCTGCTCAGTAACGGTCCTGTATCTCTGATTTTTATTAATTCCAAACTTAATTAAAACTTTCCCCAAGAAACCATTACCAGTAAACTATAGGCAGTGACATTGAGCTTTGAAGAAGAGACGTTTACATATAAATATGTTGTGTTACATACCATTACAAAGTTGTTCTGAGGTCTTCGAAGTATTTGTATACCAGTAGTTGAGTTGCAAAACATCATCATGTGAAACTATTTATATCAAATCTTGTGTTTTCCCCTGTTAGTTCTATAGTTACAAGACAGGCAATCAAAAGAGACAAGAGCATTCATATGCATCATACAGTGGGAAACTCTACAAGTCATTTTTGAAGGCATAGCCTCTTCATCTGCATTTACTTAGTACTGGTGTAACCCAGAAATACATTGAGTGGGAATTGGATGATTCTTAGAACTTGCTTCATATTCAAATTAACTTTTGAGATATTTCAACAACGCTTGTAGCTAGTATCCTTAGCAAAGGTATAGCAAACAGAAGAGCCTGGCTTGGGGTAAATGAAATGAAACAAAAGTTTTTATATAGTATGTTTAATGCAACAACTCCACTGTGAAAGAGTACAACTGTTTGATGCGCTTGGTTTTATTACACAAATTCATATATATACATGTTATACCATGCACATGTATAGTTGCCAAGATAGTAAATATGGATACTTTGCAATAACTATAGGTCAGAAGAAAATAACTCTTATTCATGACCTATTTTAATACAAATTTCAGGCAAGAGGTCAATGACCTTGAAACGCTCTACTGCAAAGTCATGACCTGGTCTTAGATTACTAGAATAACACCCAGCATTGTTTCTTTTTAATCTTTCTCATCTATGATGGCCTTAATAGATTACAGATGTCAATTTAAATCTAACTTTATGTAAAATATCAGAAATTACAAATAATTGTTCACACAAGAACTAAATAATACAAAGTAAAACAGCATCCCTTTAATAAATTTAGCAAAACTCACAAGACTGTTCCTTTAAATAACTCCAGCTAAATGCAGGTCATCCTGCGGTCAAACAAGACAACCCATGTACTAGTTTCAGAGTAGTAAATGTCACAGTTTTTTACTATGTAAGTCTATGTTAACAAAGATGGCCACTGGCAGCCATATTTTGTAATCGAAACTAACTGATGTTTGTTAGAAACAACTTCAAGTCATCCAATTACTTCTATAAAAGTCCCGTGACAATATCACGTATGGATCTTGAAGAGTAGCGAACACAAATTCTTCCTTTTTCAATATCTAATTCTAGCTGTCTAGCCATCTTGGATTTCAGGCTGATCTAAACGAATTCGAGTTAAAAAAGTTGAAAGTCGAGTCACAAAGTCGAGTGTCGAGTCAGATAGTTGAGTCCCCGAGTCGCAAAAGTCGAGTGTCGAGTCGCAAAAGGTGAGTGTCGACTCACAAAGTGGAAATTCGAGTTAAAAATTCGAGCGTCGATTCAGAAAATCTAGTGTCGTATTGAAAAAGTCGAGTGTCAAGTTAAAAAGATCAGTGTCTAGTTAAAAATGCCGAGTGTCAAGTCACAATAGTTAAGTCTGTTGAGATAAAGAAAGTCGAGTGTCTAAGTCGCAACGGTTGAGTGTCGAGTAACAAAGTCGAGTGTCAAGTAAAAGAAGTCGAGTGTCGAGTCAGAAAAGTTGAGTTATCATATATGATATTCGAAATTCTCTATAAATTTAAATAAAAATACGCATGACTGTGCATCTTATCATTTTAGTAATACTGCACTATTAAAAATATCTACAAACGTTGTGGCCCTATGTTGTTTATTAATTTTTAGCTCACCTGAGCCGAAGGCCTATTTGAGGTATTACCATAGGCAGCCGTCTGTCGTCCGTCGTCCCGTCGTCGTTCCGAAACGACCCGACAATTTTTAATGAAACTTAATAAAAATGGTGTTGGGTCCCTTTCATACCGCTTTCAGATTTGAGATTTTTGTTACGATCCGGCCCCTACCCAATATGGCCACCGTTACTAAAAATATAAAAACCTTCAAACGTCTTTTTCTCAAAATAAAATGGGCCAATTTCAATGACACTCGGTCAAAGGATCGTTGGGTTGACCTCTTTCAGATGTGTGTATTTTTGTCGTGATCCACTATCCAGTATGGCCAAAGTTACTATAATAGAAATATATTCAAACGACTTCTCAGGAACCAATGGTCCAATTTTAATGAAACTTGGTCAAATACATTTATCGTTGGGTGGACCTCTTTCAGATTTATGTTTTCTATCGCGATCCGCCATCTAACATAGCCGCCGTTACTAAAAGTAGAACAATCTTCAAGCGACGTCTTCTCAGAAATAAATTGGCCAATTTCAATGAAACTTGGTTAAAATGATCGTTGGGTGGACCATTTTCAGTTATGGGTTGTGTTTTATTTGTCGCGATCCGCCAGCCAATATGGCCACCATTACAAAAAATACAAACCTCTTCAAATGACTTCTCAGAAGCCAGTGAGCCAGTTTCGTGTTTTTCGTCGTGATCTATGCATTTTGATGCATCCAATATGGCCACTGTTATTGAAAATAGTAAAACTTTCAAACGACTTCTACATGAAAGACCTTGACCTGATTTCAACCAAATTCCATATGGAAGGTCCTTACCTCACTCAGGGAAGCGGCGTTGCTCAGTGGTTAGCTTCATGGACTACAGATCCGGAACTTACGGCTCACTGGGTTATTATGGTGTTCTTGCTTAGCCTCGTTCATCAGATTGAGACATTAACCAGTCAGTCTAGTGTATCAGAGTCTATCCATCGGACATGTTAAAGAGCAATAGGAATACAAATGGGTCCAACCCCCATGAAACCTCTGGGGGAAGGTTAGTTGCAGTTGCATACCAGTAAAGGGATTTGGACCTATAGTGGCCCCATAAGGGGACTATAAGGTTTCTGTTTGAACACTGTTGGAAAACTTAGTTATTGCTGCAGCAGATTTGTTTGAAGAGATTTTCATTTTATTTGGTCCTTGGTAAATCTCAGGTGAGCGACCTCAGGCCTACTTAGGACTATTGTTACATGTTTTTTTACAGGTATGTATATACACATAGTTTATTGCATACTCTTCCATTTCAATTTTTCTCCCCCGCTTTTCCCCGAAAGCGAGGAATATAGAAATGGGATTGTCCGTCCGTCCATCATGCCGTAACGCCGTCTGTCCGGACATTTCCTGCTACAGTTTCAACCCAATTCAAATGAAACTTGGTATACAATAAGAACATGATGCAAGCATGTGACTGTAGTCGCGGCATTCTCGTCTACTGATGTTTTACTCACTTATGTCTCTTTGTTCTTTAACTGAAATTACATTAATCTGCCACTGTCTGTCTGTGCAGACAACTCTTCCTACAATTTCAACCCATTTTTGGGGTAATATCAGCATTAGAGTACAGTGCCTGAATATTTTAATAGATATTAATTGATGTCTTAGGAAAGCAGACACTGTTGCCTGCTCCAATATTATCCCATTACAGGTAATTGCATGTCAGTGTGTTGCAAGAATAATTGCTTGTCAGTGAATCAGACCAGTGTCTCTCCATACATTATTGTTTGGGTAGTCTTTAAAAAACACATTTAATTCAATGCATATGTTGCATTTCTCAGAAAAGACAGTTAACCAACTACATATTTTTTTAAAAAAAAAGACCTTTATAAATAATCTATATCTTACTGTTTAAATGATATGAATAAGTTGCACTTAATCAATTAACCTATTATAACCTATCATATACAAATTTAAAACTGTACTTTTTTACAACTCAACACTCAACTTTTTTCTACTCCACTTCTCGACTCGACACTCGACTTTTGCGACTCGACACTCGATTTTGCGACTCGATACTCAACTTTTGTGACTCGACACTCGACATTTTACATTTAAAAATAATAGACCTCAATAGTAAATTTATATTCTTATTGATATGAATAAGATGCACTTGATCAAAAATTATTTCATATATATACATCTCTAAATATGTAATTTTTAGTGACTCGACACTCGACTTTTGCGATTCGACAACTTTTGTGACTCAACACTCGACTTTTTATCGTCTAATTAATATGAGTAAGACACACTCGATCAATAAACATTTGATATATACAGATCTAAAACTGTAATTTTTTGTGACTCGACATTCGACTTTTGCGACTGGACACTCGACTTTTTGCGACTCGACACACAACTTTTGCAACTCGATAATTAACCTTTTGTAACTCGACACTTGACTTTTGTCACTCGACACTCGATACAATTAGAACACCATCTAGAAGTAACTGTTACGCGGTCCAGGTGTGTGTGAAGGTGATATTATAAATACTATACAATGTAGTTCAGACATTGCACAATATTGATCAGACGTCGGCGGTATAATAATAATAATAATAATAATAATAATAATAATGATGATGATGATGATGATGAGGATGATGATGATGTTGATGATGATGATAATCATAAAAACGATAATTTTTATAATGATAATGTCATAATTTAGCTTATTTAAACAGGATAATCCTCCACGAGGGCCTCAACATATGTGCAATGTTTATATAAAAGATGTTAAATAAAAAAACAATAAAAGTAAAAAAATATGAACATCTATCCATCCAGATATTATGTACAAAAGTAAATTAGGTATGCATGTATAAAATAGCATACATAGTAATATCACGGACTATTAATTGTAAAAAATAGCATACATAGTAATATCACGAACTATTAATTGAAAAAAATAGCATACATAGTCATATCACTAACTATTAATTGTAAAAAATAGCATACATAGTAATATCACGAACTAGTAATTGTATAAAATAGCATACATAGTCATATCACGAACTATTAATTGTATAAAATAGCATACATAGTAATATTACGAACTAGTAATTGTATAAAATAGCATACATAGTAATATCACGAACTCGTAATTGTATAAAATAGCATACATAGTAATATCACGAACTAGTAATTGTATAAAATAGCAAACATAGTAATATCACGAACTATTAATTGTATAAAATAGCATACATAGTAATATCACGAACTATTAGTTGTATAAAATAGCATACATAGTAATATCACGAACTATTAATTGTATACAATAGCATACACAGTAATATCACAAACTTTTAATTGTATAAAATAGCATACATAGTAATATCACGAACTATTAATTGTATACAATAGCATACATAGTAATATTACGAACTATTAATTGTATACAATAGCATACATAGTAATATCACGAACTATTAATTGTATACAATAGCATACATAGTAATATTACGAACTATTAATTGTATACAATAGCATACATAGTAATATCAAGAACTATTAATTGTATACAATAGCAAACATAGTAACATTACGAACTATTAATTGTATACAATAGCATACATAGTAATATCACGAACTATTAATTGTATACAATAGCATACATAGTAATATTACGAACTATTAATTGTATACAATAGCATACATAGTAATATTACGAACTATTAATTGTATAAAATAGCATACATAGTAATATCACGAACTAGTAATTGTATAAAATAGCATACATAGTAACATTACGAACTATTAATTGTATACAATAGCATACATAGTAATATCACGAACTATTAATTGTATACAATAGCATACATAGTAATATTACGAACTATTAATTGTATACAATAGCATACATAGTAATATTACGAACTATTAATTGTATAAAATAGCATACATAGTAATATCACGAACTAGTAATTGTATAAAATAGCATATATAGTAATATCACGAACTATTAATTGTAAACAATAGCATACATAGTAATATCACGAACTATTAATTGTATACAACAGCATACATAGTAATATTACGAACTATTAATTGTAAAAATATACACCGAAGGCGTATAACGTATTAGTTGATAATGTAATCCTTCGTAAAATGCCATTACCAAATAAGCACTTTGATACTTTAAGGAAAACAATTCCAGGCTTTATGCCCCGAATAAATGAATGTCTGCATAATTTGATCGGGAAGTGTACAATTTCAATTTTGTAGAAGATCTTAAATGTCTCAAATAAATATCTGAGTTTAAGGTAAATACACTTTTTAGATACGAGGGAGCTTTGTTTGACATTCACATTTAAAATCAAAATGCAGTGCTGATTAAATACTGAAGGGGGCAATCTTTCACGGTCTGAACTTTTGCACTGTCCTGTAGTAGCCCTCTTTAATAGGTAGGTTACTTCAACACAGTGGATCTTGGATCATAGATTCACGAATAAATGACAATATATATTTGATTGGCTGTTTGACTTTTACATTTACTAGTAAACCCAGATGCAATGCTGACCGAATACTATTAAATGGTCCAACTGATGACGGTCTGAAATATTGCACTGTAATCGAATGGACTGTTTAATAGGTAGGTTACTATCAACACAGCGGATATTGGTTCATAGATTCACGAATGAATGACAATATAGATTTAATGTCGGTGGTTTGATGTTCACATTTCAATCCAGATGCAATAGGCCACTCTCAATATTTATGCATGAATATCAGAACGAGGCTGTATTGGCAAACACACTCAGCAGTAATGGCTACTACAGTAGAAACAGGCAGTAGATTAGGTAGGAGTAATCAACATTGTTATGTCCAAGGATGTAATGGGGATGGTAGATATCAGCAAGATTTACATTTTCATAGAATTCCAAAAAACAAAGATCAAAAGAAGAAATAGATAGTGAAAATTAGAAGAGATACAGGAGAAAACTTTCAGGTAACTCTATATACAAATTAAATTAAACTGTAATATATTAAACATGCATGGATAATGAAAAACATACTTTTTACACAATATTTGTCATGAATATCTATTGAAAACTTTAAATAGCAAGTTCACTGAATAATAAACATGCTTAAATAGTAAAACAGGCACAAACTATAACATACATTTCAATATTTATTCGTGCACATAATTGTAGGCAAATGTGTGTTCATGCATTTACCGTAGTACTCCAAAATAATTTCAAACATTTAGTAAACTATTTTACTATTGACTATTCCAGATTACAAACTCCACTGTTGTCTGTTCAAGACATTTTAAAAAGCAAGATTACAGATCATGGGGTCCTGTGAAAAAAATCTAAAGAAAGATGCAGTTCCAACCGTATTCTTGTGGACTGGTGCAAAATGTGATGAAAGAAGGAAAAACAGAAATATTCTGGCGAAAGAAGCTAATGACAATAAAAGGTTAGAGAAGTGTTCTTTGCTAATAGATTTCATTTTTACCATAAACATCATTTTAAAAAAGCCCTGAAATTGTTAATGCTATATAATTATATGATACTTTCTACTAGTAATCCCCATTAGCCATTATCCTATACTTTTCAGTTTGGATTACGACTCTGGTGATGAGGAAGAAATGGACGTTGTTCAAAGTTGGCGATAGACAGAGTTGCATTGTCACAGAAGAAGAAGACTCGAGAAAAAAAAAGATAGCAGATCTGGAGGATCAATTGAAGGACAAAACAGAACAATGTGCCTCGCTGAAAAAAAAGCTAGATTTAGAAAGATTTGGTTTAAATAGATTTTCCAATGATGATGCTATGATAATTTTTTACTCTGGATTTCCCACATATTGCGCTTTTTAAACATTTTTTTAATGTATTCAGCCTTCTGCAAGTAATATGCAAAGTGCATATTATCAGCCGTCAAACACGAGTCTTGCTGGCAGAAAGCGAAATATGATTCTTATAGATGAAATGTTTATGTTCTTTAGTAGATTCCGTCCTGGCTTGTTTGAACAAGATTTAAGTGTTAGTTTTAATGTTTCAGAACATCTGTTAGTAGAAAAAGTGTTACATGGGCAATTTTTGTGTATGTTGTTTTAGTTCTATCCCAATATGGCTATCACCTGATGTAATACAACATCAAATGTCAGAGTGCTTTAAAAACCTCTATCAGCGAACAAGGGTAATAATAGGTTGTACAAGGCTTAAAACACAGCAACCCTCATCTCTTGTATTTAATTCACGGTCATACTCAAGCTACAAA
This sequence comes from Cyrtodaria siliqua, assembly GCA_037043455.1. Taxonomy (NCBI): domain Eukaryota; kingdom Metazoa; phylum Mollusca; class Bivalvia; order Adapedonta; family Hiatellidae; genus Cyrtodaria; species Cyrtodaria siliqua. The sequence goes on from JAWPHD010008160.1 coordinate 103,638, forward strand.
AGTAACTTTTCCGAACTTTGTATCAACTGTGTCCAATATATTCTGGCGGATAGCTGGCAGAATTAGCATTCTTTTGTCCACAGATTTCAATGTTTCGTTATGGTCTTTCCAGTGGATCCCACTATCTCTTACTGGGTTGTACAAGGTGGATTTAATACTTCCGCCCAATGACCCTGACCTTGAATAGCCACTTAACTCAAGATCTTGGACGGCTTTGCCATGAATCTTTTCCCCTCTAGGTGTGTGCCACGTTTGGGGTTGGGATGTTTTGGCAATATGTTCAGGCAGTGCCTTCAGGCCCAATTTCATATAGTTGGCCAATTGATATAGGGCCCCAACAATATGTCCACATGCTCCTGACAATCCAATAACGCATGAGCAATTTGCCAATGATATGGACGGCTCATTTGCTTCTCTTACAATTATTATTTTCGCAATACAAGAACTGTTAATGTAATTGTCGTCATTTAACTTGTGTATTATCGTTTGGCTTTAAATTTGTTTTTGAAATCTATATTTTTTGTTTATTTGAAAAACAATAAATCTATATGCTTACTGATACTTGATGTGGCTTTTAGTTTTTCCTTTGGGATCTGAAATATTTCCCTGATACTCTTGAACCAAGTCATACTGCTAAAAAACACTGATAGTTATAATTTGAAGTGGATGTAATAGGTTCAAACTATTTTGTGTTTATTACATGAAACACGGTATGACTGTACCAACCAGCAGAGATTCCCCAGGGAGTAATAGGGTATCTAATTTGATAAAATCAGGAATTTAGGGCCAAGAATTGAACTATTTGTTATTTGTTATCAACAGAACATTGTATAGCATTTCCTATAAATTGGATGTGTAATAAATGCTTTATATAATAGCACTGGCCTTGCAGACCTAATAAAAGAAGCGCTTGCAGAATGAAGATTAATTGGTTGTAACTGAATCGTGATTCTCACCACTAAATTGTACTAGTAACCTAGATTAATGTGATCCGTATAATGAATGGTTTCTTATCTTTGAGATCTTGAATATATCCTTCACTATAATAGTTATATCCTTTGCTGATGGATTTATCACCAGATGACTGTTTGGTATCTTTGATATAATTTTCAACAAATGCAAGAAATATTTGGAATAAGAGAAATATCTCTGTCACGTGTGAGTGTGTGTGTGTGTAATTCTAAGGTTTATAGTCCCTCCGCCAACGAACACGTCAAGGTATACCTGACGCGATGGGCACAATAGAGTCTGGACTTATATCTCTGTCACTGTATGAAGTAGCCATTATCTCTAAGGACGCTGGCTTCTGCTACAGAGATGTTTGCCAACTCAGCCTCGTTCTGGAAACTGTTATGAATATTCATGAGGCAATATTAAGAAGGGTCTATGCTGACCGAATACTAAAGGGTGCAACTGATGATGGTCTGAAATATTGCACTGTGATGCAGTTAAACTCTTTAATAGGTAGGTTACTATCAACACAGCGGATCTCGGATCATAGATTCACGAATGAATGACACTATAGATATAATGTCGGTGGTTTGATGTTCACATTTAAATCCATATGCAATACTGACCGAATAATAAAGGGTGCAACTGATGACGGTATGAAATATTGCACTGTAATGCAATTGGACTCTTTAATAGGTAGGTTACTGTCAACACAGCGGATCTTGGATCATATATTCACGACTGAATTGCAATACAGATTTAATGTCGGTGGTTTTACGTTCACATTTAAATCCAGATGCAATGCTGACCGAATAATAAAGGGTGCAACTGATGACGGTCTGAAATATTGCACTGTAATGCAATTGGACTCTTTAATAGGTAGGTTACTTCAACACAGCGGATCTTGGATCATAGATTCACGAATGAATGACAATATATATTTAATGTCGGTGGTTTTACGTTCACATTTAAATCCAGATGCAATGCTGACCGAATAATAAAGGGTGCAACTGATGACGGTCTGAAATATTGCACTGTAATGCAATTGGACTCTTTAATAGGTAGGTTACTTCAACACAGCGGAATTAACGTCACATTTATAATTGATTAATTGGTTAATAAAATATTTTATACTCTAAAAAAATGGTAAAACAAAAGCAATTCTATAGAAAGCAATCGCCAATACTCGTAACGAACATGTGATCGGTTATTGGCCCGGTCAGGTGACCGGGCCAATAACCGGTCAGGTGACCGGGCCAATAACCGGTCAGGTGACCGGGCCAATATGGATATGCATTTTCAGCCCGGTCACATGACCTAAATTTTGCGTATCGGACCGCATTTCTGATACGGCTCGAGAGCTTTATTGTAGGGTTATTTTGTGCATATTGCGGTCCAAAAATGCGTATATATATGATAATAATATTTATGGACATACTTGCAGCATTGAATGAATGGATATCACAAACTAGTGAAAAATGGTAAAATTGTAAATTTATTTTTGACTGTACCCTTAAATGTATTTAAACTGAACTACGATGTGTGATTTTTATGTAAGATTAATTGGGAGATAATTATAAACTTAATTGACTGGGATCCTAAAATGAATTAATGATATCAAGTCATCCATAGTATGTTAAGTGTTGTAATATCTATAAACGTAATTTATTTTAGGATATTACTAATTTGACTATATGGTATCCATATATTTTTTCAGGCGGAAAATGAAATCATATAATGCACTAAGTGCAATTTATATCCCAATTGTGTTCACGGAAAGCGTTAACGTTGCCAGTTTACCATGAGAGAGAGAGAGAGAGAGAGAGAAAGAGAGAGAGGGAGGGGGGGGGGGGGGAGAGGGGGGACGGTCATAATCAAGACAACAATGAGAGAGAGAGAGAGTACACTCGGCCGGGTTTGAACTCAAAACTCTCGCAAGCACAGCGGATACTCTGCCATATCGCCACAAAAGCTAGATCTATAGCGAGACAGTAGTAACGTGCTTATAAACATCTATTTATATATACACCAACAGAGTCCTACTATATTTCTCCATCCTTTAACTTGATATTTGTTACCCCCAAAATATCACACAAAAAGCATGTACATGTACATGTATAATAGACAAACAGGAATTGCAGCTTTCACAGAACACAGAAACCAAAACACGCAAAAAAACAAAAATAAATTTACAATGTTAATACGGAATAAAAGCATATGATGTTACAAATACAAAAAAGTGGGTTGACAATAGGACTTCCGCCTTGGAACGGTCAATGGTCAAAAAGCCACTGAACACAAATGCCAGTGAACACAAGTTGATAGATACCTCAGCTAAACAGCCTCCAACATTAATTGTCTTGCCGGTCACAACACCAATGTTGTCTTGCCGGTCACAACACCAATGTTGTCTTGACGGTCACAACACGCCGGTCACAACACCAATGTTGTCTAGCCGGTCACAACACCAATGTTGTCTTGCCGGTCACAATACCAATATTGTCTTGCCGGTCACAACACCAATGTTGTCTTGCCGGTCACAACACCAATGTTGTCTTGCCGGTCACAATACCAATGTTGTCTTGCCGGTCACAATACCAATGTTGTCTTGCCGGTCACAATACCAATGTTGTCTTGCCGGTCACAACACCAATGTAAACGGAGGAGGACAAATCAGTACACTGTTAACACTCGCTGTTTGAAAAACGTTAAACTCTAGTATAGTGGACGCTAGCCAGTGCACACTAGACAATTAGGTGGGTGGGGAACATCGTTTTATTCTGTAGATGTATCCAACAGGTATATGCTATTCTAACATGTTTTATTCATGTTTGTATGTATTACGTAGATATGTGTGTTAAACTAGCATCAGCATGGTTTCATTCTATTTTGAGATCATCATCATCATTTTTTTACTTTCATTTTCACAAAAGTGTACTGTAGATTTGACGTCCCAGCGAAACATTTGTATTCTTTACACAGGTTGTTCTTAGGGGCTTGGATAAAGTTTCGATTATAGATGAGACACCTCCCATCGATAATTTTCGCAAACGAGCCGTGAATAAAGCGTATAGGCATACAATAACTCACACACTTTTTTTAAACCTATGAATCTGTAAGTTAATTGTGATCCCAAAGAGTGCCTTTAGCCTATTATATATTTCATAATTAGCATTTCAGTTACATATTCCAATACGATAAACTGTATGTTACATGTCTTTTATTATAAAATCGTATTCAAAGTTAATTGATAACGCAGCACTCACCTGGGCAAATTCTAACGTTCTGAGAATGTATTGTTGTCGACACAACTGACGTCTACATGTACCATATCGTAGTCAATGTTGCACCCTGACCATGTATAATTAATAGTTCATACAATTTAAATCAAGAGACCTCAGCAGGTAAAGGATTAAAAGCTTTGAATATAGTAATTGCACATGTAAAAAAATACCAACCAAAAACGTTTTGCCAATTATTTGATGCGTTCGTTGGTTCTATATTAAGCTATGGAGCAGAAATTTGGGGTTTTACAAAGTCAAAGGAGATCGAAAGAATAAATTTGAAATTTTGTAAATACTTGGTAAGGGTTAAAACGTCTACTAGTAATTCCGGTATTTATGGAGAACTAGGTAGATACCCATTGTATATTTTAAGGTATGTAAAAATAATAAAGTATTGGAGTAAGGTGGTTGATTCAAAAAAACATTTTAATATCAACTTTTTATAAAGATGCTGTGAGAGATTGTGAAATAGGAATGAAGAATTGGGCCAGCAATGTTAAAACCATTATAACTGACTGTGGCTATAATTATGTTTGGAATGACCCAAATTGGATTGATATGAAATCTTTTCATTTGTTGATTAAACAAAATTTAATAGATTGTTTTGATCAAAAATGGAACACTGATGTTGAAAATAATCGAGTTTTATGTTTGTATAGACATTTTAAAACCTCATTCTCATATGAAATGTATCTAGATATATTGCCGTTGAAATTAAGAACTGCCAATTCGAGGATAAGATTATCCTCCCACAGACTTAGAAATGAAACTGGCAGATATTCAGAAAATAGAACTGATAGAAATCAAAGATATTGTACATTGTGTAATAGTACAGACTTAGAAGATGAATATCATTTTATTTTAATTTGTCCTTTGTACGCACAATTACGTAAACTATATGTTAAACAATATTATAACAGACATCCAAGTGTTGTTAACTTTATTCAGCTGATGCAATCTTCAAGCCAGCAAGAGCTTTTTAGATTATCTAGGTTTGTCAGGGAAGCATTTATTATTCGCAATACTGCAATGTATAATGAGTAAAAAATGTATGTTCATCCTCATTGGACATGACATGTTAACTTTTAAAACTTAAAGTAGTAACATGAAACTATGTAATAGGAATAGTTAAATCATTATAACAGGGTAAATACGTGATCCAGAGTGAATGTGTGAGACATTTTGTATGAGTGTATAGTATGTATGATTGTGTGTTTGTACTTTTTCATTGTTTAATGTAAAACTTGCATTGATCTGTCACATATTATCACATATTAACAAATGTAATATGTATTTATATGACGAGAAACATTTGTTTAAGTCATAAATAAAAAATATGTTCTGTTCTGTTCTGTTCATGTAATTACTAGATTTTACACCAAACTGTTCCGCGCTTTTTTGACTTTTTTGTTATAAATCAGTAATTTCTACAAGCGTTACGAATGGTGTCCTCATCTCGACAACAAGCTCTATAGAAAAACGAATAAGTTAACATATACCCATAACATGTAGCTCGGGGAACTAAGTGGATATATGTAACAAACTAACCATGTCAACACTGAACTCATCTCTCATGTCATATAATGTGCTTATTATTGCTAAATTTTCAATAAAGATATACAGGTCGAGAAACGAACCTACAGCATCAGTAATATTTGATTTGCTGAGTTGAAGGTTGTTTAGGATAGATATTATTAATCATAGTTAGGGTTGTCTATGCGTGAGTGTTGGATAAAAGACGCAACATGACATCTTCCTTATAGAATACAAAAGCAAAAGTAGTTCAATGTCTGACGAAATGTTAGTTAATAAAAAAAAAAGGGCTTCAGAAACTTCTTGGCAAGTCCACATGGTGTAATTCTCTAAAATGTCGTTAGAAAAAATAGGTATTTAGGTACTGAATAGGTATTTTTATTTTCAAATTTCCAATAGGCTATAAAGCCCGTGAGGATACAAATACAAAGTAAAACATGGCAACAGTGCAGTAACTGGTACATTATATGAACAATTATCAAAACATAATACAACGATTACCAGCTTTTATGCAACCATGCGTAACGAGAAGGTGAAAACATGCCTCATATTGTTAATCTGGCCACAGATCTATAGTATTTTTTTTTTTTTTTTTTTTTATTGTTATTTCTTTTTTTGTTAGGCTGATATAGTGTGCAAAAGTCAAAGCAAAGTCGTGTTAAACAGAATAAACAATGATGCACTAGAACCTTGAACGTCCTTGTATGAAATGACACTCATAGTGAATCCGTGAATTTGCATACATATACTTGATTATATGAATGAACGGTTTTTATTATCTCAGTTAAGCTTTTGCGATGCGATGAACATCAAACAATTTATTTTTTTATTATATTAGTACAGTGACACAGAATGAAGTTTGACGATATTATCGTTTTACTCAAGGATTTCGGTAAATATCAGAAAATACTGTATTTTCTGGTATGCATACCAGCCTTTTTTGGCGGTATGCAATCACTTTCACCCGTCTTCGTACTGTTCATTCCATCACACAGGTAAGTTTGTTCTTATTAGATGACTGGTTAGGCATAAAGACGATGTAACGGAATATTTTAAATTTCATATTTTGTCACTAATTTCTCACTGATATTCCAGATTTGATGTCTTTTGTCATCTTTTTGTTACCTTTTTTAGTTTTTCTCTCACCTTTCAAATGTGTGTAACCAATTCCAAGTCTACCCCTAAATACACATTCAAATAATGTTGCTACGATACTTAAAGTATTAGGCATTGTAGACCAAACGAATCTAAATACTTTGTGCTTAACATTTAACTTATAAAGTTAAATCTTAAAGGGACACTGTCCGTAACTTTTAGCTTATAAAACACACAATAATTATGTTCGCAAACATTACACACTAAACATTTTTGAATATTTACTAATTAAAAGCAAGATTGTTTAACGGAATTCTATCGCGGTACAAAAAAAAGTAAATCCGCTTTGTGCGTTTGAACTCGAAGCCCAAACTAAAATTACTCTCGCCGTAATAATAGTGTGCGTGAGCGTAAAGAGGTCGACAACGCTCCCGTCTGAACTAAGCGGGCTATATATATTTCGCAATACATACTGTGGTGAAAACCTAATGCGCTAATGGAAGTCACGTGATCGCAGAAAAGGTAAATATTGTGGGTCCCACTTTATTTACATATAATAATTAAAACTTTTTTTTTTCAAACTCACGAATGTATTCCTACATACTTCTTAGGGTCTATCCTCGTGTTTTCATGTATACATTTCACTGAATAAAAGTCAGCCAGTTATTTGGTTATGCTCAATATCTGCTTACTTACGGACAGTGTCCCTTTAAGGTCCCGTGACTTAACAAGGACTTAAAATGCCAAGTTTGTCAGTCGGCATTTTCTTCCACACACTAACGAAAAAAGTTAACACTTCTTGTAGATATCCTTTCTCTTATGTAAAGTATCTATTCATAGGTTGGTTTAAACAATAATTTATTCTGTAATGTTCACATAGATATTATGTACAAATAACAAATAGTAAGGATCTGAAAAGAAGCATATCAAAGACTATATAAATTCAACTGCTTTCAAAGAATTAACATCTTGATATGGCTAAGTAATATAAATTTTTTAATCACGAAAAGCAAGAAAATAAAACAGGTTACAATAATCAAATTTTCAGAATGGTAGCTGAGCTCAACAATGAAAACGTTAAGAACCAATACAGTAACACTATGGGCTGTTAATTTAAGTAAAGTTGTTATGAGGACGAGGAGAGATACATGTTAAAAAGGAACAAAATAACCAAACAGTTCAGCACCGGTGTACATTAATAGCCCCTATAAGCACCGACTGGCATCATATTTACAATTAGGATGCCAATCGTCGGCTGGAAACTATATAGTCCTGTACACTTTTTAGTCCGGCGTTTAATTTATGATAAAGTTCTGAAGAACCAAGGAGGTGATTTATGCGCATTGTTTATTCTGGGAAGTAAGTGACAAGGACTAGTCAGTGTTGTGTCGATATATGCCACAATACTGTTTATTCACCAGAGCGTGAATGCTATTTATCGTTAAAATAAAAGTCATGTAATATTGCATGAAACAATGTAATATGATATAGCAAATATTAATTTCCGTAATTACATAACGAACATGATATGGAATAAAGCACAATAAAAATCGATTACTAAATATTATTATGCAATATTACGTAATAGAAGTTGTTACACTATTTGTCGTTAATTGGAAATAACTGTTTTGCTATTAAAAACATTAATCGTGTTTATATAATCTTATTGGTACATGTATTTTTGATTAGCTATGGCGAGTTTCGCCACTCTCATCAGACAATTTGACTCATAAAATCGCCATATAGAAACGAAATAGCGACTGACCTTGGCATATATCGAAAGAATTGAGCGTATTATGTTCTAACGTTTAGCGAAATGCACAGTATACCTTAACGCGTCTAAAAACATGAACCCATGGCCCGATCCTGACATAAATATTACACGCTAACAAAACTAATTCACATATATTGAAATCACTAACTTCACAATGAGGGGCATTCACAAAGGTCTAAACTTCAGATAACTATAATCAGTGAAGTAAGAAGAGAGTGAATGGGCACATAATCGAATCTCGCACGATCTCGTATGGCTAAAACGAGAAAGATAAGCGTCTCTGTACATGATCAGAAATTTCATCGTGATCGCTGGGCGCTCTTTGAAAATGCTTATAAGTGCGACAGGTGCGCGGTTAACGCTATCAGTCAATTGTTATGAATATAGCGGAATGGGTTCATTGTACCGGTAATCAGATTAGCGTTAATCTAGTTGTAATAAAGATAAACTTGTTACACCTTCGTTGCTATTTTGACGCTTCTATACATACACATATTCTTTCAAGGTTTATTAAAATCAAGGTTTATTTATTGGCAAATGCTGGTTAGCGGTAGATGACGATTTTTATTTTAAGTGTTTGTAAAAAGGGGCGTTACCATTAAGTTAAGCGTACTAGAGTCACGAGTGATTTCTTTTTGTATTTATTTCGAAACATATTTAAAAGATGGCATTAATAAAAGGGAATATATATAAAATACATTATACATGCACACAATTTCGATATTTTTTTGTGAGTGTGTGTTGGGGGGTGGGGGGGTGGGGGGTTTCTAAATGTGTATTCATTTATAGAAATATAATATAATTACAAAACTCTGGTGTAACCACAGACCTAATCTAATTATTAGTAAGTGCAACTGGTCTGTGGTTTATCTAACTTCTTTCTTCTTTTTTTTTTACGTTTTCAACTATTAATGTTCTCAATTGACACTCATTTATTTTGATTGAATTGTTTTTTTTATATATTACATAATAACACATTTTTAAAATACTAGCATCCGTTTAAATATCTTGTAACATGGACACAGTAACTCACAACACCGAATGAGATAATTTTGTATAAAAAAATAATATCACATGAAAAACTGGTAATTAAACACGTAAGTCGGTTTTAGCAGTGCAGATACATCAGTTTAGCATTAGTTATATTTTCCTAATATTGTCATATTAAAACGGCATAACAAATCAATTTGATACTATGATAATTTGTTAAATAAAAATGAAACATTAATACACTTATGCGTGTGTTTTTTGACTGCTATAATTCATCCTGTTATTTGATTGCACTGAATTAGCATTGCTTATGATATGTCAATGCTTTTAATCATGAGAAACGTGTAGAAGGAAGGAACGTAAATTTGTTCAAATTGGAATACAATAATATATAAGGATGATATGAATAATAAAATAAATTAATGTTTGAAATTGATAATACGATTGAGTGGTTTATAAATGAATGGCAGGATATACAACAATATATTAATGCAATGATAATGATTCAATAAATAAGTTAAGGATATGTTGGTACAATGATTTTGGAAGGGTGAGATGGTGGATGGATGGTAAATAAAATTGAATAAGTAGTGTGTTAATGGATAGGTGGATGGATGGTTGAAAGGGTGAGTGGTTCCATTTTGGTAGGGTGGATGCTGGATGGTAGGGTGTGTAGAGTAATAGACTCTACATGATATTTGATTGCATATATTACCTAAGGGGTTGGTAATACATACTTGTTATTGTATATGTAATGGGATTATATCATGGATATAATGATTGATGCATATAGATGGGCAGATGAAATTAATTTTAGTCAAGTATTTATTAAGAGACCACTAATGAATACAGGTGCATTTTCAATAAACAACAACACTACACGTGGGAACTTAAATGGTGTATAATCTAAGAGCAGGTGGTATTTTAATATATGCGGTGTTCACATTCAAATGCTTTATAATTATGATAGCAACTGATATCAACAGGTGTTGGTTATGTCTTATTTGAATCGATTTTCACATGACCAAGACATGTTTAAAAGTGGTAATTACCGTCGGTTTATGCAACGTGCTTGTGGGGGTGCGTATAAGCATTTATTTATCCTCGCTGTATTGCAATAAGCATTTTAGCGAGCAGACCTCGGTTTTAAAGTCTCATCCGAAGGACTGGTAAGGTAGGAAATACTGTCTGTCTGGTCAGATCCATCAAACCACTATTAAATCCGAGTTCTTTATTATTCTAAAGCATGTACATTTAAACTTTATTTCAGAGTGATTTTGTATATATTGTTTTCTTTCTAAAACTATGGAATCTTTAATTAAATAACTGTTGAGGGAAAAATTATATCATTTTATGTTGATAGTAATGAGAGAAAAAGAGAGTGTTGTTTTGTCTATAAGATTCAAACACATACTACCATATTTCAAAACTATTTTAGAACAGGGTCTGACGCTCTGGTCTACCAATGGCACCACTGAGCCAATTTATGATTTTCAGTAAAATAATATTTTTTAAGGAACATGTCAACAAAATGTTAACAAAATGCAACATTTACTTGTTTCTACCCTTGTTGGGAGCAACTGTTGATTATAAGTCTATGCAAAACATATGACCTCTGGGACAGGGACAGGTTTGACTCCAGGGTCACCATTTGAACAAATTTGATAGAAGACCATACGCTGATGCTACATGTAATATATTCGAGCTATGTGCCTTGTGGTTTCAGAGAAAAAAACTGTTTTACCGGTAAGTTGTTCAAAAAAACTGTTTTAAGTTATTCCCTATAAGTTGTTGACCCTGGGAACTTCATTTGTACAATTTATATAGTCTTGGCGATCATTAATAAAGAAAAACTGTCAAAATTTGTTCAGTGGTTTTTGAAAATAAGCTGTTTGACCATATATGGTAATGGTGGCCATCTTGGATGTCGCATTGACATAATTCGTATAAATTTGACAGCTTTGACCTCAGGATTAGCCATGTGAAGTTTGGTTAAAATCAGCCATGCGGTCGGATGGACGTTGATGTCTCTTTAAGCTAAAGAGATGTCTCTTTAAGCTAGAGAGATGTCTCTTTAAGCAAGAGAGATGCCACTTTAAACTCTAGAGATATGTCTGTTTAAGTTAGACAAATGTCTCTTTAAGCTAGAGAGATGTCTCTGCAAACTAGAAAGATGTCTCTTTAAGCTACAGAGATGTCCCTTTAAGTTAGAAAGATGTATTTTTAAACTAGAGTGATTTTTCTTTAAACTAGAGAAATGTCTCTTTAAGCTACTTATATGTCCCTTTAAGCTAGAAAGATGTCTCTTTAAACTAGAGAGATGTCTCTTTAAACTAGAGAGATGTCTCTTTAAGCTATAGAGATGTCTCTTTAAACTGTAGAGATAAGTCTCTTTAAGTTAGAGAAATGTCTCTTTAAATTAGAGAGATGTCTCTTTCAACTAGAGTGATTTCTCTTTAAACTAGAGAGATGTCTCTTTAAGCTGCTAGGGAGATGTCTCTTTAAACTCTAGAGATATGTCTCTTTAAGTTAGACAAACATCTCTTTAAGATAGATAGATGTCTCTGTAAACTAGAAACATGCCTCTTTAAGCTAAAATATGTCCCTTTAAGCTAGAAAGATGTCTTTAAACTAAAGAGATGTCTCTATAAACTAGAGAGATGTCTCTTTAAACTAGAGTGATTTCTCTTTAAACTAGAGAGATGCCTCTTTAAGCTACATATATGTCCCTTTAAACTAGAAAGATGTCTCTTTAAATAGAGATATGTCTGTTTAAACTAGAGAGATGTCTCTTTAAGCTAGAGTGATTTCTCTTTAAACTAGAGAGATGTCTCTTTAAGCTAGAGAGATGTCTCTGTAACCTAGAAAGATGTCTCAGAGAGATGTCTCTTTAAGCTAGAGAGATGTCTCTGTAATCTAGAAAGATGTCTCTATAAGCTACATAGATGTCCCTTTAAGCTGGAAAGAGATGTCTCTTTAAACTAGAGTGATTTCTGTTTAAACTAGAGAGATGTCTCTTTAAGTTGCTATGGAGATGTCTCTTTAAGCTAAAGAGATGTCTCTTTAAACTCTAGAGATTTGTCTCTTTAAGTTAGAGAAATGTCTCTTTAAGCTAGAGAGATGTCTCTGTTAACTAGAAAGATGTCTCTTTAAGCTACAGAGATGTCTCTTTAAGCTAGAAAGATGTCTCTTTAAACTAGAGAACATGTCTCTTTAAACTAGAGAGATGTCTCTTTAGGCTAGGGAGATGTCTCTTTAAAGAGATTTAGGATTTAAAGGAGCCAAATTATTAACACCAGATATCTCTGTAAGCTAGTGTGTTATTGTCTCGCCTTTTGAAAAAATGCGGGACATAGGTGCCGCTAATGTTGGCGGGCTCGACGGCGTCAACATATTGTATTATAACTTTTTTTTATTATACTAGAGTGATTTTTCTTTAAACTAGAGAGATGTCTCTTTAAGCTACATATATGTCCCTTTAAGCTAGAAAGATGTCTCTTTAAACTAGAGAGATGTCTTTTTAAACTAGAGAGATGTCTCTTTAAACTAGAGAGATTTCTCATGTCCCTTTAAGCTAGAGAGATGTCTCTTTAAACTAGACAGATGTCTCATTAAACTAGAGAGATGTCTCTTTTAGCTACAGATATGTCCCTTTAAGCTAGAAAGATGTCTCTTTAAACTAGAGAGATGTCTCATGTCCGTTAAAGTTTGAGAGATGTCTCTTTAAGCTAGAGAGATGTCTATTTAAGCTAGAGAGATGTCCTTTTAAGCTAGAGAGATGTTTCTTTAAACTAGAGAACATGTCTCTTTAAACTAGAGAGATGTCTCTTTAAGCTAGGGAAATGTCTCTTTAAAGAGATTAAGGATTTAAAGGAGCCAACTTATTAACACCAGATATCTCTGTAAGCTAGTGTGTTATTGTCTCGCCTTTTGAAAAAATGCGAGACATAGGTGCCGCTAATGTTGGCGGGCTCGACGGCGTCAACATATTGTATTATAACTTTTTTGTCCTTTGGAGTAGAATGTTCAAATTTTAACACAAGTATTGACGGCACATGTACTTTAGTGACATTGACTCCGACCCACGGTCAGTTGCAGGGCTGGAAGTTATTGGCATTAAGACGGGCAATGACCAGGAGGCTATATATGAAATTTAAACATTCTACTCCCAAGGAGAAAAAAGTTATAATACAATATGTCAGCGTGAAAGTTTTGGTTAAAATTTTCAGTCTCTCAACATTTTGGTCAAAATTTGGGTTAACATCTGGGTTAAAATTCTGGTTAAAGTTCTTATTACTTTGTTGTCCTTTGGAGTGGAGTGTTCAAATTTCATATATAACTTCACTGGTTATTGTTCTTCTTATTCCAGTAACTATCAGTCTCCAACTGACCCTGTGTCAAGGTCAGTTTCCTCTTAAATGCATCTACCGTCTCCAAAAAAATGTGTTAAAGTGCGTTAAATTATTATAACTTTGTTGTTCTTTGGAGTAGAGTGTTCAAATTTCATATATAACCTCACTGGTCATTGTATAAAACCTCACTGGTCATTGTTCTTTTTATTTCAGCGACTTCCAGCCCTGACATTCAAATTTTCAAATTTTAACACAAATATTGACGGTACATGTATTTTAGTGACCTTGACTCCGACCCACGGTCAGTTGGATGGCTGAAAGTTATTGGCATTAGGACGGACAATGACCAGGAGGTTATATATGAAATTTGAACATTCTACTCCCAAGGACAAAAAAGTTATAATACAATATGTCAGCGTGAAAGTTTTGGTTAAAATTTTGGTCAAAATTTTGGTTAAAATTTGCGTTAAAATTGTGGTTAAAGTTCTTATAGCTTTGTTGTCCTTTGGAGTAGAGTGTTCAAATTTCATATATAACTTCACTGGTTATTGTTCTTCTTATTCCAGTAACTATCAGTCTCCAACTGATCCTGTGTCAAGGTCAGTTTCCTCTTAAATGCATCTACCGTCTCCAACAAAAATGTGTTAAAGTGCGTTAAATTATTATAACTGTTGTTCTTTGGAGTAGAGTGTTCAAATTTCATATATAACCTCACTGGTCATTGTTCTTCTTATTTCAGCGACTTCCAGCCCTCCAACTGACCCTTGGTCAAGGTTCATATATAACCTCACTGGTCATTGTTCTTCTTATTTCAGCGACTTCCAGCCCTCCAACTGACCCTTGGTCAAGGTCAGGGTCACTTTAATAAATGTATATTCTCAAAATTTCACATTGTTTTCGCAGCACTGCAGCAATGTAGTGTTCAAAATCTCATATATAAACTCACTGGACATTGTTCTTGTCCAGCCATAAACTCATTGTTCTTGTCCAGCCATAATCTGTATAGCTTTCTTTTATTTTAAATGCACACACATTCCAATTTTCATGTGAGTTTTATAAGGTTTGACAGGAACTTAATTGC